>CAUYSK010107550.1:0-36612 GCA_963575035.1 Avahi laniger | reverse complement strand
TGAGGGACAGCCAGCCCAGCGGGTAGCGGGGCCTCGCCCCGCAGGGAGACTGAGGCTACCCCAGCACTGATAAGAGGCTGTGGCAGGGACTGGGCATGAGGACCCCAGAGGAAGGAACACCCAGAGAAGGACAATCCAGCTCCTCAATCCACTGCTCATGGGGAACTTTTTTTCCTGCCACAAATAACCCTTCATACGGGGGTCCTTTTCCTCTCCTGAGATGTCCTCTGCAAGTTTCTGGGGGCTCTGGGTAAAGTTTCAGGTGTCTCTGGGAATTTTATCTATTATTAAATTTCCCCCAAATGAGGAGGTGCTGGAGGCTGCGTCAGCACAAGTGGCAAGAGGGCCACACACACGTGCCTGCAGTCCCAGCTACTCGGGAGGCTGAGGCAGGAGGATCGCTGGAGCCCAGGAGTTTGAGGTTGCTGTGAGCTAGGATGATGCCACAACACTCACTCTAGCCAGGGTAACAGAGTGAGACTCTGTTTCAAAAAAAAAAAAAAAAGGACATCAGGCCTTATTTCTAACCATTTACTGAAACCAGCAGTTTACATTTTTAAAATATCATCTCAAAAGAAAAACACATATACACACTAGTTATTTCCTAGCTGAGGGTTTTCAATAATAATAATGATGACCACAGTTAATAATAATGTATTATATATTTTAAAATTGCCTAAAGAATATTTAATGTCCTCCCCAAAGTCAGTGAAGTGATGGATATGTTAATTAGCTGGGTTGAATCTTTCTATGTTGTATACATAGTTCAAAACATCAAATTGTACCCTGTAAATACACACAATTATTTGTCAATTAAAAAATAAAAAATTTCTTCATAAAACATCACACAAAAATAAAGAAAAAATGCAACTCTAAAAAAAAATAATTCTCAGTCCTTTAGATACTTTGTAAACACTAGTCCAAGCTCCTATGGGCCAGGAAGCATTTTCTATTCTAAGGTTCAGTGCTATCACAACATATAGAGTTTTTAGAGGCAAATCAGTGAAGTTAAGCAACCTATCCTCAAACCAATCTCTTTTTCTCTCTCGTGCACATCCTGTTCTCAGAAATGGAGGGAGAAAAGAAGAATGTTTCTCTTATCTTTTGCCCTGGACTGGAGCTGCTAGTCTTTAAGTCTTAGTATGTTTATGTAGGAGGATGGGGATGGGAGATTTCTGACTGCTATTCATCCACCCATTCGTTCAATTTACTCACTCAACATATATTTATTAAGTAACCTACTGTGTGCTGGGCACTCAGTAAAGGAATATAATCTCTATCCCATCAGTGGCTTCTCTCAAGTCTCTCAGGGTGTTTGAAGCTCATATCCTTTTTTCTTTAACAAGGGTGACAAAAGAGTAAGAGCTGGTATGGAGAAGAGCAGGAGGGTGACTGAGGTAGTCATTGAGGGGAGGCACAGAGGAGTGGATTTTCTCAAATCATGAAAGGTCCATTTTGTTTCCCTCATTTGTTGAGGCTTTTTCTGCATTAAGACCTAAGAGGGACTGAAGGGACTTAGGGTTAACTGGCAGACTGCCTGTGCCCAAGACTGTATCTTGAGTACCAGTGACAATTCTAGGGCACAGTGTTTCAACCCCCAACACAGAAACTGAATCCTGGACTGGCTACCAAAGAGCCCTTGCCAGCCACTGGCTCCGAAGTTGGTTTTGGCTCTGGGCTAGATCTGTGTAAGTTGAGGCTTAGGCTCCTCGCTCAGCTCAGCAGCTTGTATTGATCTCGGGGCTCTTTTGTCTCCTCCTCCCCAGTGGAAGCCTCTCCCCCCTCCCCCTCTCTCCCTCTGCTTGTCAGGCTCTTCCGCTTTCCTCTTCTGCTTCTAATGAATTGAAATCTCCAAGAGCTGCCACGTCTCTGGTAGTTTTACAAAACTATCCTTGCTCTCTCTGCTTTTGCCCAGTCAAGGGTATCTATGCCTGAGGTCGGAGTGATGCTGTTAGTCCTGGTGATATGATTGCATAGCAACACAGAGCCGAGAGGGGAGGAGGAAAGAAGGAGAAGGAGGGCAGGGAGGTGGGAGAGACAGAGGGAGAGTGTGCATACAGCAGCTGTCGGCATCCCTGTCTCAGGGACTTCTTTGCTGATTCACAGAGGCAGCCCAGCCCCGGCTTCCCAGCTTCCAGCTGCCGCCTGCTTCTCAGACCTGACGGAATCAGAAGGTAGGCCATAGATAAATTATTTCCAAGCCTCGCCCTTGTCAGCTGGCTGAGGGGAAATGACTGAAGGAGGGGAAGCTCCAGAGGTACTGAGAGAGAGAGAGAGAGAGTGTGTGTGTGTATGTATGTGAGAGAGAGAGAGAGCACGCGTGCCTGCCTGCCTGCCTGCATGTGCCTTTGGGGGAAAACTTGCATTAAAAAATGCTCACAATGAAGTAGCCACTGCTTAGATTCATAAAAAAAGATGCCCGGGAATAGAAACTCAAGCTAATTTGGGTAAATATGATCTAAAAATGAGTAAGAGGAAGGTCCACGGTTTGCTTCTTTGAGAAGAGAGGAGTATTTACTTATTTATTTTAGGTTCTCAATGACATGCTTTTTGTCCAAGGGTAGATTTCCTGGCAGGAGGGAAGGAAGGGTATGTGGAAAGCACTGGCTGAAAAGGGAGGAGAGAGGAAACACGGGACCTTGGAGCAGGTTCCCTGAACCAATGAGTATTCTGGCCAGCAGACAGGACACAAGAGTTCTTCCCAGAAGTAAACCAGGCTCTGACCTAAGAACCTGGGGCTGAAAGGCTCATCTAATCACTGCATTTACTTCCCGGCTCCCTTGTTTTCCCCATTACATTTTCCCCCCTTGTTTTCTCTCCTGGTTTCCTTTCTACCTCCAGTAATCAGGAGGCATCTCTCTACTCTTGAGAGGATAGCTTGGAGCAGTTTGAAATAGGGCTTACTTCTCCTGGAGTACAACACCCCATCTCCTTCTGCTCTCACTGCCTTTGCCAGCATCAGGCCAGGCACTCTAGCCTGGTAAGTGGGCCTGAGACAGTATGGGTAGTTAAGGTTTATCCTTCCTTTGGTAGGCAGGTCAAGCCAGGCTTCATGGTGTTGGGTCCAAGCAGGTGGCAGGGCTGGGGTGGGGTGGCATGGGGTAAAGGAGAAGGGATGCCAGCAGCAGCTGCTGCCAGCTTCCATTGAGAGCATGGTGCATGCTGTCCGGAAAAGAATGTACTTTTATGTTTTCTTTTTGATTGTTCAAAAGAACAAAGCCTTTAAAAAGCTCTATGTCCAGTTCATCTTAACTCCTGAATTTCCCAAAGGAATTCTTGTTTCTAGATTAAAGGCCCTCGGGTAAATCACCTTTTAAAAGGCCCTGTGGGAGCCATAAGACTCAGGAGGTTTGCCCTCTAAGGTTTGGGTGGGGAGAGTGTTCCAGAGAATCTCTTGGAACCCTTTCCACCACCCCTGAAAAGGCAGTGGTGGAAGTGGAAGTGTTAAGTGTCCTCTCCCCGAAAGAAGACTAATCCCTTCTTTTCCTGGGTGGACCTGCCCAGGGAAAGAAGGGATTAGTGGCCTCTGCCCTGTAGTCTTGCTTCCCGAAAACTAGCACTAGGGGATGAAGGCACATGGAAAGAGCTCCTCTTCCTGTGGGACTTGTACTTCCAGGCATTCAGCCCTAGCTAAGTAGCTCTGAGCTCCAGATCAGATCATCCTTCAACTCTGCCATCCTCTAGAGGATGGGAGCATGGCTTGAAGCAGCAAACTTAGCAAAGGCCCCAAGCCAGATAAGGACAGCATATCTGGGATGCCACCCTCCTAACCATAAATGCTCAGAAGTTTCTGATGTTGGATCAGAAATGCCAACTAGGATAGGATCTCGTTAATGAAGCCTGAGATGATAACCTTCTAAATTTCTCAGGGATACTCACTCAGAGGAAACCCACTCAGTGGAAATTATGCTATGAAACTACATTTGTCCCTTACAAAGGATTCTAAACATACATCAGCAACTAAAATAGCAAGTGAGATAAATCCTTCTAGGACAGCATTTACCAAACCAATGTTTTACAGAACACTGTTCTGAGAGAATGTTAATGTATTCTGTTTTAAAATAAGGGTTGAGTGTGTGTGCATGCATTCTGTGGTCCGATAATTTTTTGGAAATGCTTCTTAACTGAATTCTCCTCTTGGAGAATCACAATGTATATAAAGTGTATTAAAGGCTCTGAGAAGTACTGCTGTAAATAAATCTATTTAATGTTGTTTAACAGAGTATATCCCAAACAGATTTGAGCAGGAAACACTTTTCTATATAGAAAACACTTTAGCATCTTACAGATGTGGTTTGCGGAATTGCTGCTAAAAAAAAAAAAAAGAAAAGAAAGAAAAAGAAGAAATAGGTACATGGATAAAACTTGTGAAATAATCTAGCCCAACATTGCATTTTTAAGCATGAAAAACCTAAGAGGTTAATCAAATTGTTCTCTTTCCCATAACTGATGTGTATCTGAGGTTTTCTCCTGATTCCCAGCCCACTGTACCCAACTACTGCTTCTCTAGCAGGTTCCCTCCTGTGAAACTCGTTTCAGGAAAATAAAGCAGATTTAAGGACTAATCCTTTAATTTTGAGTGCAACATTTGTATTTAATACATTTCTTTTAGTATTTTGTTATATATAAAAATTATCAACTTTCAGCATGGGATTTATTGTATTATTTTAAATAATTTGTTATTAAATATTTTGTATATTCAAAAAGGTATAAAGAATAACATAGTGAAAATCAGGGTATTCACTGCCCAGCTTAAGAAGGAAACATCACCAGTAGAGTTGAAACCCTCTGTCTATCCTCCCATGATTAAAGTTCCTTCCCTCCCTCTGAAGTAACCACTATCCTGGATTTAGTGTTTATTATTCCCATGTATTTATTTATCCTTTTACAGCATGTGTATAGGTCTTTAAACAGCATATACTACTGCTTTATCTTTTTCTCTTATTCTTTTTTTTTCTTTTTCTGATCACTTGACCTTAAATACTACTGCTTTAGATGTTTTAAAAGTTTATGTCAATAGTATATTACATGTATTCTTCTGCAACTTGTTTTTTCTATTCAATGTTATATTTGTCAAATGTATCCATGTTGTAACGTGTGGCTCTAGTTCACTCATTTTTTTCACTATTGTATATCTATTTAATGAATACACCACCCTTTATCCATTCTGCTGTTGACGGACATTTAGACTATTTTTAGTTTTGAGCTATCACAGTTAGGGCTATTCTGATCATTCTCTTGTAGATATTATTTGGTGACTATTTCTATTGGGTAGATATCTGGCATAGAATTGTCCCCCGCCCCCCAGGGTATGTGTATCATTACCTTTGGGAGATATTGTCAAATTGCTCTCCAAAATGGTTTGCTAACTTACACTCCCTCCAGTAGTGTATAAAAGTTTTAGACTTACTGCATTAATTGGCTGTTAGAATAAAATTCTCCCCCGTGGGCATGCATCTCTGTTTTTTTTTCAGTAGAAAATAAATTTTATTTCTCAAAATTGCTTGACAGCTAACTTCTCAGGAATACATTTCCTTGTTTCCATTTGTAAACGAGGGGGTTGGTCTAGATGATCTCGTAGGTCCTTTTTAGCTTGACAGTTTGAGTTTCTATGATTTATTCATTAAATGAGATACATCTGAAAAGGAACTTTGGTTTTTGGCTACATTGCAGGAATTATTTTAGGAGCATATAACAAAGTTTGGTACCAATGAAATGCGTGTTTCCTCTCTCTTACTGCCATGCCGTCAGGTAGAAAAGCAGTGCTGGTTGAGAGGGAGCGTGTCCTGCAGTGTCACCCTGGACTGGGGAGCGGAATCCATAGCCCATGGGAAGGGACTTTCCTTCCCATTGCCCTCTTCTTTCTAGAACTTCTCCATCTTAGAAGTCTTCCCTAATTCTTGATTTTCTCTCCCAGGAATAATAAATGCTTGTTGTATTTTTAAAAGGCAAAGAATATAAAGTAAAGAGGAGAAACCTCACACAACTCTTCAGAAGTAGTATTGATGAACAAAAAAATGTCCAAGCTTTCTTACTGCACATATGCACATATAGATTTTTAAAATGTTTTTACAAAATTGGAGTTCTACTAGAAATACTATTCTGACACTTGTTTTCTTTTACCTAAAATATATATCTTTGACATCTGTTCAAATCAGTGCATATAGATCTACCTCTTTCTTTTTAAGGGCCACATAATATTCCATTGTGTGAATAGCTATCATAATAGATAACATTTAAGTATTTACTAAATGCTAGAAACTATGAATTAATTCTTTGCAACAAAGCTACAAGGTACATCTTTGTTATCTCTGTTTTACAGATGTGGGGACTGAAACATAGTAAGGTTAGGGAGCTTGTCCAAATCTGTGCTGATAAGAGGTAAAGCCAAGATCCAAACTAGAGTGCCCTGGCTCAGAGCCCCTGCCCTTAACAATCATGCTGTGCTGCTTCTCTGACATAGTCTACTCACCTGTCCCCTGTTGGTGGAAATTTGAATCAATTGCAGATTTTTGCCGTTGCAAACGATATTGCAGTTGACATCCTTGTCCACTTCTGTAAGTGCTTCTGTAGCATAGGTTCCTAGACTCCTCCACTTTTTAGGTGGAAAGAGCTTATTCATTCATTCAAAAAATATTTATTGAGCTCTAGGCACTGAGGAAGCTCTGAGCTCAAACTAGGAGATTTGACCAGAATGTTACTTTTCAGATGCCCTAGCAAGGTCATTTAAGTGCTTTGCAGGGTTTGCCAGCCTGGTGCTTACCCAGACCCCAGACTCACTGCATCCTGTTTGTTCTTAATTGCTTGTGTCTTTGCCTGGGTAGTAGCATAACTGAGTCGATGCTTGGTGGCCCATAGTCAAAAATCTCCACTTGCGAGGAGTCAGTGATTACAATGCCTCAGAGCCTGGGTTTTAGAATTTACAGAGACATAAAGTATAATGGTAAAGAACTCGTATTGTGGGATACAACTACTTGGGTACAAACCCCAGCTCCTCACCATGTGTTCTCAGAATGACTCTGTGCAAATTACTTACTGCTTCCGTTCTTCCATTTTCTTATCCACGCAATGAAGATAACAATATTATATGTTGTCATGAGGATTGAATGAGTTAATTATATAGACTGCTTAGTTAATATATATAAAACATGGAATGCAATAAGTTTTAACTGTTATTATTTATTTGGCTGTGGAAAAAGCTGCCATATCAATCTTTCCATAAAGCAGTTGAAAGACCTCTGTGGTGTTTTGGTGGAGAGTGGGGAAGGAGAGAGGAAGTAGTTGTTAATATTATCTTATTTATTTATTTTTTGAGAAACAGTCTCGTTCTGTCATCCTGGGTAGAGTGCAGTGGCATCATCATAGATCACTGCAACCTCAAACTCCTGGGCTCAAGTGATCCTCCTGCCTCAGCCTCTTGAATAGCTGGGATTACTGGGACTACAGGCATGTGCCATGACACCCGGCTAATTTTTCTATTTTTAGTAGAGATGGGGTCTTGCTCTTGCTGAGGCTGGTTTTAAATTGCTGAGCTTAAGCAGTCCTCCCACCTTGGCCTCCCAGAGTGATAGGATTACAGGTGTGAGCCACCATGCCCAGCTAGTAGCTGTTATTAAATAGATAATATGTTCACATGGTTCAAAATTCAAAAAGTACAAAATTATATTCAACAAAAAACTATCTCCTATTGGCAACATGGGGCTTTTGTGGCATGAGTAATAATTCTATTTTTTGACCTGGGCAGTAATTATATGGGGATTTTCTTTGTTATAATTTAATATATTTTACGTACATGCTTTATGTGATTTTTTGGTAAGTATATTTCTCATTTTTAAAAAAGGGGAAACTAGTGGAAAATCCCAAAGGAATGAAGGGAATTTACTCCCCTCTGTCTAGTAGCCACTCAGTTCCCTTCTCCCATGGTAACAGGTTCTTTTATATACTTCCAAAGATATTTTGTTGCATATATAAGCACATATTTTAAATATACAAATGTAGACTAACCACCTTGATTTTTTCGGGGGGGATTGCTTGCTTTCTTTTTTAATTTCAAAGTGTTATGGGGGTACAAATGTTTTTGGTTACGCAGATCACTTCTATAATGCTCGAGTCGGGGTTAGAAGTGCCCGTCACCCAGATAGTGTTCCTTGTACCCATTAGGTAGGTTTTTGCTCATCCCCTCTTCCACGCTCCCCCTGCTTGATTTCCTTTTAAGATTTACTTCCCTCTATGCACATGTGTGCTCATCAATTAGTTCCAATTTAATACCACCTTGATGGTTTTTCTTTTTTCTTTTTACTTAAAATACATCTTAAGAGATCATTCCACATTGGCACATAAAGAGTTCTTAATTCTTTTTTAAATAGCTGCATAGAATTCTGTTGTATAGATACACCATTATTTCACTAGTCCCCTAGTAATGGATATTTAATTTGCTTGCAATTTTTTGCCACTTCAAGCCTTGCTTCAACTGCTAACATTATATGTACATCATTTCACATTATTTTGCCCAAATGTAAATAGCATAGGTTCCTAGTTCCAGTTTCTGGATGCCTAGCACTGTGTTAAAAATATGTGGAATATAAATAAATACTGGGCATGGACCTTGTCCTCCATGAGCCAACAATCTTGCTTTCATGCTGGAATCCTGATATTTTCCACATTGTTTTTAAAGCTTTTTATCTCTGCCCAAGAGAAACAACGTCTTCCCCCAAATCCTCCAGGAAGGGCATATATATGGCTTCTAGAACCAGGAAAAGAGTATTCCTAGTGGCAAAACCCCACAGCTTAGCTGGATCCCTAGGGGAGAGCACAGAAGAGTTATTTCTACCCAAAAAGCATCCTCCACACTACTCCATGTGTCCAAATCTTCCCTCTCACCTTAGCTCAAAAGCATCTCTTGCATAAATACATCCTAAATCCCTCCAAACAGAAGTGAACACTTCCTCCTCTGTGACTTCTTTTTTTTTTTTTAAAGCCAGTCAAATTTAGCAGTGGGGGGTTGAATACCAACTTTAGTGACACTAATGTTAATAAGTTCTGATAACCCACTACCATCGGACCAGCCCTCTGTGACTTCTTATAGCATGATTTCTGTGTCCCACTGTCTTAGTCTGTTTTCTATGGCTTATAACAGAATGCCTGAAACTGGATAATTTATAAGAAGAGGAATTTATTTCTTGTAGTTATGGAAGCTGAAAAGATCAAGGAGCCACATCTGGTGGGAGCCTTCTCGCTGGTAGAAACTCTCTGAATAGTCCTGTGGCAGTGCAGGGTATGACACAGCGAGGGGGCTGAGCATGCTAACATACTAGCTCACGTCTCTTTTCCTCCTCTTAGCCAGCCACCCATTCCCCTCACATAATAGCCCATTAATCCATTAATTTATGAATGGATTAATTCATTCATGAAGGCAGAACGCTCATGAACCAGTCACCTCTTAAAGGCCCCACCTCTCAATACTATCACACTGGGGATTAAATTTCAACATGAGTTTTGGAGGGGACAAATATTCAAACCACAATACTCACGTAGGCTATGAATCATTTTCTCTCTTAAATTATATTTTTTGTTATATATCTTATTTCCTACATTTGACCAGTTGGGGACCAAGTCTGATTCATCTCCAATCCTTCATATCCTCTGCAAATTAAAAGGAGGAATTGGAAAAGAATCAGTATGTGCAGGTGGTGATTTGGGGCAGGATAGACATAGAGAGGCAGAAGAATCCTTGTGTATAATAAAGACCGCTAGCCCAGGAATGAGGAGGCTCAGGTTCACTTGTGCCTCAGCACCTTCATCTGTTGTTTTTTTTTTTATTTCAATAGATTTAGGGGTACAAGTAGGCTTTTGTTACATAGATGAATTGTATAATGGTGAAGCCTGGGCTTTTATTGTACCCATCACCCATATAGTGTACATTGTGCCTGATGGGTTATTTTTTCATCTCTCACCCCCCTCCCCCTTTTTGAGTCTCCAAGGTCCATTATACCACTCTGTACATCCCTGCATACCCATAGCTTAGCTCTCAATTATAAGTGAAAACGTGGTGTTTAGTTTTCCATTCCTGAGTTACTTCAGTTAGGATAATGGCCTCTAGTTCTATCCAAGTTGCTACAAAAGACATAATTTCATTCTTTGTTATGGCTGAGTAGTATTCCACAGTGTGTATGTGCATGCATGTGTGTGTGTGTGTGTGTATATACACTCATCGATTGGTGGGCACTTAGGTTGATTCCATGTCTTCGCAATTGTGAATTAACAGTGCCTTCTTCATCTGTTATATGGGATCATAATTCTGGCTGGGATAACCTTACCAGGTTGTGGTGAGGATTATGAAAGATAGCACAACAGACTACAAAAGCATGCTATACAAATACAGGGAATGATAGTGTTTTGAAGCATGCCAACTCTTAAATATTAACATTTGACAGATTAGTAAACCAAGGCCTAGAGAGGTGAAATCACTTGAGGTCACAGTCAGGGGCAAAGTCTGAAAATAGCAGAAGATAGTCATGCTAGGACCAGAAGGAGCTTATTCCTTTTCTGTCTGTGTCAGGATAAGAAGGTCTAAATTCTCTGACTTCCTGGGTTTTTCTTAGTTTTGTGAAGCATCAACCTGGCATCAGGTCAATAGAGGAATAAGAAGAAAGGAAGTTAATCTGGAGAGAAGTGAATCTCAAGAGAGGAAAAAAGAGAGAGTTCATGAAAGAAGAAATACACATGGCTGCTAAAAATGTGGGGGGAAAGCTAAATATCTCTACTATTTAAAGAAATGCAAAGTAATCCTCTAGATGCCATTTTCACTCACAAAGTTGGCAAATAAAATAACAATACACACTTTTGGCAAGTGTGCTTGGAAACTGGCACTTCTCATATATTGATGGTGATAGTCTAAAGTGATATAACTTTATCTAGAGCAATTTAGAAATATGTGTCATATGCCTGAAATTGGTTCCATACCCTCTGATCCAGAAATTCCCTCTTCTAGCCAATTATCCTAAGGAAAGAATCGCAAATATGCACAAGGATGTTCATTGCAGTTTGATTTATAAAACAGAAGAACCGTAAATATGTGTCTAACTGTTAAAATAAATTGTGGTGTATCCATTCAGTGGAATACTATACAACAGCTATTATACTTAGCACTTATTGAGCCATGTAGTTTTACCAGACACTGTGCTAAGTTATTTGAGTACATTATTCATTTTAATCATTAGAATAATTCTATGAGGACACTGTGGCTCAGAGAGGTTAACTTGTCCCAGGCCACACTGCTAATAGGTTGAAGAGTGTGGATTTGACTCTAGGTTTGTCTGACACCAGAGTCCATAGCCTCAACCACAGTGCTGTACCACCAGTGCAGCTAGTAGAAATCATGTTTTAGAGGAATAGCTAATGACATTCTAAAATAACTGTGATATAATGGCAAGTACAAAAAGAAGGATACAAAATGATACATAGCATATGATGACATTTTGTTTTAAAAGTAGGTATATATTTTTTTCATAGAAAAACTATAAGGCTTCACACCTGTTAGTAATGGTTATCTCTGGGTGGTATAAGTACAGATTATTTTTATTTTCATCCTTATGATTTTTTGTATTTCCAAGTTTTTCTATAAAGAACATGAATTGCTTGTGTAATCAGCAAAAATAAAAATGTTAACATAAAAAGAGGTCTGAAAGCAAGCCTTTTGTAGCCTTTATGCTTATAACATGTCCATAGTAATACTTTATTTTTTATCTGAGTGACTAATTCTTTTATGGTGTCTGATCACAGAGGAGCCATCTTTTCAGCCATTCTTTGGGGAATCTCTGGGGATGAGGAGCTATGTAGCTGTGTAATCTCTAGGGACTTTGACTACAACAAAATGTCCTTCAAACCACAAACTCTTGCACCATTGTGACCTGTAATAGTCCCCAATTTTTGGACCATGTACCTCTGAGGAAGAGAGAAGGGTACTTAATGCAGAGTCCACAGATCTTTAAATATATAAATGTTTTTCTCACTCCGTAAGTTCTAAAAGTACAGCTACTATTGTGGGTGTGAGTGGGTGAAGTGAATTTTTTTTTAATCTTAAGAAAGGGCCCTTATACCTAAAATGTTATGAACCACTGGAATAGAGTCTTAAAATGGTGGCTATTTAATCATCAACATCAAGAAGCAAAGATGCTCAGTTCCTGCCCTTTGGATCAGGGTTTGTGTGTATTTGCCCAGCACTGAAAGAGATACCTTTATCATTTGCAAAGCATAGTCTTCGCCACCCATTCTCATCACATTTGTGTACATTCAATGTTAATTGGTTTATACATCTAAAATTTTTGCTCATATCTCTCCTTTCTAAGCTTAGCTCCTAACATCTAAAGCCGAATATGTCTCAAGCATAGCTTATTATGTAACACTGCTCTCACTCCCTACCACACCAAATTTATTCTTTCTTCTTTCTTTCCTTTCTTGCTGTTGGCAACATTATCTACCCAGCTCCCAAATTAGAAACTTTTGACTCCTTCATTTCCCTCCCTCTTCACATCCAATTGATCACCAAGCCCAATATATTAATATTTTACCTCTCCAGTGTACCTCAAAACCATGCTGTCTGCTCCATCCTCACTGCAACTGCCTGCCTATTATAACAGCTTCTCAATGGGTTCTTCCCCTGGGAGAATCACTCCACGAGGCAGGCAGAAGGCTCTTTCTAAAATGCAAATCTGGTCATGTCACTCCCTTACTTAAAATCTTCAGTGCTTCCCTACTGTCTACAAGATAAAGCCCAGAATCCTCTGCTTATCATTCAAGGCATGGCCAAATCTGGCCACAGCCTCATTTTCCAGCCTCATCTCCTGCTACTCCCAGCAAGACACCTACCTTGTACTCCGGTCACGCCAAACACGTTTTATTTTTATTTTCGTGCTGTTTGGAATGTTCTTTTTTGTTTTATTTTCTCTGCCTGATGACAATCCTATTTCTCTTTCATGACTCACTTCAAGCACATTTCCTCTAGGGACACTTTTCTTGACATAACCAGATGGAACTCACCTTTCCTTCATCTGTCTCTTTACTCTAGCCTGAATACTTCTATTATTAATGCAAATAATTCTTTATGGCCTTTATTTTCCCCATGTTTATTCTTTCTGTATATGAACTGCTCAGGGGCAGGCCCCATGTCTTTTTCACCTCTATCCCTTTTAAACTGTAGCCATACTGAACTCGCTGTTCTCTGAACACACTATGCCTTTTTGTGATGTCCACCTTTACACAGGTGGGTTGGTCTGCCCAGAATGCCCTTCGCCCTTTCTCAGCTTCTCTGCGTAGGCAAACAGCTACTCATTCTTTGAGACTCATCTCAAATGCAGTCTTTCTGAAATCTGTGCACATTCTCAGGTAGAGTTAGCTGTTCCCCCACTCTGTACTCCCCTAGCCTTTTGGTCAAATCTTGATTATAGCATTTATTGCATAAGCATTTTACTTATCAGCTTACATGACTGCCTCCCCTATCCATCACTCTCACTTCCAGGTTGTGAAGTCTCAGATAACAATTCATCTTTGTGTCTTTAGCACAAAGCACTATAGGTAAACAATAAATACTTCCTCGATCAATAATTAAATAAAGTCTTTTATGGTACATGGTGGCCTGGGTAGGTCAGTAAGCTTTGAATAGTTATTTGCGTGATTAATCAAGGCACCTCTGGGTAGACACTGGATTCATAGGCCTTTTCTAGGTCTTGATTCTAAATCTCTCCTTGATACTCTTCCAGGTGCTTAATGCTCAACAGTTGGTGCACTGCCCATCCTCACCCCCCATGAGCCTTGGTTCTGATGCAACCTATGGTCATGCAGGGATGCCCTTATACCTTCCCACGATGTCATGAGTGGCGGGCAACTGACCAGTTCCATCACAGCAGTAGCCTCCGAAACACCTGCCCCCAGCCTCAGGTAAGATTCTGATAGTAAAAGAAAGACCTGTAGAGAAACAGTGGACAAGGGATCTGTGTGTCCTTGGGGTGCCCATGCTTCCTAAGGCTCAGGGGCACTCTCCGTATACATGAAATAACTTGGAGAGTGTGGGACATCCTTCAGGCCCATCATTTATCACTCACAAGGCCTTTTATGGGGAGCACAGGGCAAGGAAGGGCATTGGGCTGGGCAAACCAAAGGGTCCACTGTGGTGGAGGGAGGCTGGTTCCATGTTAACTTTCTAAGGGTTACAGGTCTGGGGAGGTCCTAGAAGAGTGTGATCTTTCAGGGCATGGTCTAGGTAGGACAAGGCATTACCTTCCCTTGGTGTGGCTTCTCTTTGGCATACTTCACATATTCTGCATGTATCTCTCTCCTGTCACCGACTCTTCCTCTAAGTCCCTAATCTTCCTCGCAGCTCGTAGCTCAGCCCCACTTAGAATTCCCTGAGCTTCCTTACCTGCCTTTCCTCTCTCTCTCTTCTCCCCCAGGAGTTCTGTGATAGTGGTGTGTGTCTGCCTGTGTATGTAGGTAGACGGGTAGAGGATATTTGAGAGACAGTAATCTAGAGAGGGCATCCCCCTTTCCTGACAATAGGGGGGGCCAGAGAAAGTTGACTGGAGAAGGGAGACACATAAGCATATTTTGGGTTGTACTGCAATGCTTTGGGGTCCAGAGGCTATGGGGCTGTAAGAAGTACTATGTCTCTTGAAGTTTCACAGATAGGCTGCAGTGCTGACTCACTACTAGGGGAGCAGACAGCAGCTGAATATATGGGGGGGAGGTAGACAGGGGAAAAGGAAGTTGGGATGGAGAATGTGGGTGCTGGGGAGCTTGTTTTTGGGAGAATAATGAGGGAAAGTCACGGTCCTGGGAAGCATGAGGGTCAGGTCCTCCTGAGCTATTTTCCCACATCCAGCCAGAGAGAATTGCTGCCTCTAATGTATTCTCGAAGCCAGGATCAACTTCAACTCTCCCATTAACCTATTCCTTGCCCAGAGGAGGACTTTCACAGGGTCAAGGGATTAAAAAGCCTGAGTCCTTGCAAAAGGCTTACGCCCTGCTCATTGTCCACCCCCTCTAAGCTTTACCACCTAGGCAGGGGGACCTGAGGACCTCATTTTATTATTATGAATGGTATGAACCAACTGCTCTCTTCTGCTATGGTCCAGTTTCTTTTCCTTCCCTGTGGCCTTTGTTTTAAAGGCTCAAGGGATGGGTAGAGAGCCCCTCAGTGAGAGCGGTGTGAGAAACAAATATCTTGACCACAAAAGCCAGAAGTAGAAGACAACTGACTGGGAGAGGGAAAGAAAACAATTACTACGTTTTTTTGTTTGGGTTTTTGTTTTTTTTTGTTTTTTTTTTTTGAGACAAGGTCTCACTCTGTCACCTGGGCTAGAGTGCAGTGGTGTCATCATAGCTCACATAGCTCACTACAACCTCAAACTTCTGGGCTCAAGTGATCCTCCTGCCTCAGCCTCCTGACTATAGGCATGCACCACCATGCCCAGCTAATTTTTTCTGGTTTTTTTTTTTTTGCTTTTGCTCAGGCTAGTCTCAAACTCCTGGCCTCAAGCGATCCTCTTGCCTCGGCCTCCCAAAGTGCTAGAATTACAGACATGAGCCACTGCACCCAGCTAATTTTTCCTACTTTTGATAGAGGCTAATTTTTTCCATTTTTGGGAGAGACAGGGTCTCACACTTGCTCAGGCTGGTCTCGAACTCCTGGCCTCAAGTGATCCTCCTGCCTCGACCTCCCAAAGTGCTAGGATTACAGACACGAGCCACCGCACCCAGCCAGTTGCTATTTGTTATTTACCTATTATGTTCCTGGCTCTGCTAGATGGAACTTGACAGTATGTGGGGGACCTAGGAGAGGAAGAACAGGGAGATGGAGAATAGTACAAGAGCCAGGTGGGGGTTTAGGAAACTAAGAAGAAGGCTAGAGGGAATGAAAGGCTAATGTCGGTGGAGCCCAGCTCATCCTGGGTGCTTCCCCCAGAGCCAGGACAGCTTGGTTGTGGCTGGGTCAAAAGGGACCATTTCTAACTCTGGGACGTTCCCAGTCCAGAGGACTCTGAGACTGGTTTGAGCCCAATTATCCCAGCACAAGTGAAGCTGTGGCCCTGAGCTATAGCCACTCCCTGCTCTTGGCCTACCATCCCCTGCCATTCCCCAGCCACCCCAGTTGGCTCCACCCCAGACCCCCAGAAAGGGTCAGGCAGCTGTTCCAACTATTCCTGTAGGTGGGCCTCAGCATGGAAACAATGTGGAACTGTGGAAAGCCCAGAAGACTCTGTGGGAGATAAATGAGGATGGGAACAGAACCCTTTTTGGTAAAAACGAAGTGTTTTCTCTCAGTGCTGAGGGGTGGGGGCCCAGCTTGGGAATGTTAACCTTTTCCCAGGCGAGTCTTCTAGAGAAGGAGAAGAGTGGCCGCTTCCAGGCGGGGCCCTGCCCATTGGGCCAGTGGCTTATAGGAAGGGGCTTTCCCCAGCCCCCCCTCCCCCCAGGGTAGCACAGGCGAACATGAGAGCCTCCCTGACACTGGCTCCCTATGTGGAGCTGCTGAGTTCCTATGTTCCCTCTCCTTCTCCTGCAGAGGTCCCAGGGGATGCCCATAGACCATCAGTTTCCCTTTGGCCTCAGGGTGCATCGAGAAGTCTGCGGGCTATGGCTCTGCCTCCACTCCTCTCTGTGCCTCTCAAAGGCAGGGTTGAGCACCCCCTCATTTTCACAGTGGGCTCCAGTGAATCTCCTGGGCCCTGCACTCATCTGAGGATAATAAAATTCAGACAGATTCTGCTGCCCTGGCTTCCTGATGCTGCTATCCCATAGCTCTCTCCTCAGGTGTGCCACACATATTTAGGAAGCTTACTTATTTCCGAAGCCCATCCTCCTGCCAGACCTTGGGGAAATTGCTTACCAGAAGTTTATCACCGAAGTGGTCGATCTTTCCTCCACCTCAGGGAAGGGGTGGGCCTAGAGGCAGAGTGAGCTCTTTGTGTCTTCCGTGAAAAGGGAAAATAAATCAACAGAAGCTACCCTCTGCACACCCCTCCTCAGCACCATGGAATGCCCAATCCCACTCCCGCCATCCCTGCCAGCCAGGGAGGGCCATCCTGGCCCTTGCGGCAGGCCCAGTTGGGAGTGAGCCGGAATTCCCCAGGGACAAAGCTCTGATTCACCCGCCAGGCCCTGACATAGCCGCCCCCTCCAGATTCCTGGGGGGTCAGTAAACAAACAGGGTAACAGCCCCTGCCTCTTGGCCTGGCTCAGCTCCACCTGCCTCACCAGCGGGCTTGCTTAGAGCGTGTCAGGGCTCTGCCTGCCTGCGGCTCACCAGGCACTCACTGGGTCTGGATTCCTGCTGAGGGATAATCATGGAGCTGCCCGATCCTGCCACCGACTCCCCAGGCAGCACAGGTAGGGTCAGTGCATGGGGCTGCAGGAGTTCTGAGCTGCACGCCCTCACTTCCCCTTCACAGTGTGGCTGTGACCTGTGGTTTTAATGGGATAATGGATTTCCTAATTACCCGGAGAGTCTTGTGTGGGGAGGAAGTGTGGTTTGGCGGGGAGGGGAGTTTCAGCCACTAACAACTAGCAGAGCTGTTTTCTTTCCAAATGAAGGCAAGTGGGCAGACAGGCAGGCAGGCCGCTGTGTTGGTCTACCTAGGCCAGGGTGGAGCAGTCCAGGCTGAGATTTCCTCCTCTAATTCCCCATCCTTCCACCCGCTCCTGCCTCCGTGCTGTAGGTAGCTACCTTTCTTAGGGCCATTTGTATAACCACCATTCCCCTAAACCCCACAATTCCCGCCTAGGACCTTATCAGTGCCCAGGAGAACAAGTGATGGGCTCTGAGCCTGAGGGCCCAAGACTAGATTTTGGCAGGCCCCATGGCTTGACCTCTTGGCTGCTGACTCTGGTCAGAGCCCTTTGTTCATCTTCACGAGCAGGGCTCTTTAGGACTGTGTCCAGGCTTCCTGACTGTGGTGGGAAGTGCAGGTGGGGAAGCGGGGCAGGAGACATCAAGGCTGAAGCTCATTTGGGAAGTAGGACACCTACTACTGATAGTTCTCTCCGGCCAGTCTACTTCCTCTCTGAATCTTTATGAGGCAGCCTCTCAGCTTTCTTTTATAGAACGTTGGGTAAACTATGGGACCCTGAAGTACGAGCCTACAGCTCACCTGGAATGCTATAGTTGCCCAGCGTTTGGGCAGTTCTGAGCAGTTTCTTACCTAATGCGAGTACTTCCAGGCCCCCATCCAGGCAGTGGTCCTGGCAGAATTCGTAATACTAAGAGTAATAATAATGGTAGGTAGCAGTTCTGTGTGACTGACAATGAATGGAGTCTTTTTTCATCTCGCCCCCGAACACACACACACATACACACAGAATAGGACTTCTGAACTCTGGAACCAGCCTTTCTTTCCCCTTGTTCACACTTGTCTCACCCTTGGCTCGGTGCAGACCAAGGTGTGGCTCACTCTGGGAATCATGGGATGTCTGTGTTTCTGTCCAGGTTAGAGCTGCTGTCACCACCCCTACGCCTCCTCAGGATGGTGCTGGGGTTCCCTGCCTAAGCCTAAAGCTGTTGAACGGGTCTGTTGGTGCTGCTGGACCCCTAGAACCACCAGCCATGAATCTGTGTTGGAATGAAATCAAAAAGAAGTCTCACAACCTCCGGTAAGGCCTGACCCCTAGAAATAGGTGCCTTAGGGAATTGTCTTGGACAGTATTGGGCTCCTTTTGCTGCTGCAGCTTGTCATTGTCCTCTCAGCCTATGCATCCCCCTTTCTTTAGCCTTACCACCCACTTCTCCCTTTCCTACTCTGGCACTTGGGAACCCTGCATTAGAAGTCAGGAGATTTGGATTTGAGCTTCAGTTTTAAGTAGTTGCATCACCTTGGATAAGTTGTTTGAGTTCTCAGAATTTTAGCTCCATTTTTTTTTAAAGAAGAAAAATGAGTAGAGGAATGATACTCACAGTGTGGTCACAACAATTCAATTAAGATGTGGAAATGGGCTGGGCGCGGTGGCTCACGCCTGTAATCCTAACACTCTGGGAGGCTGAGGCGGCCGGATAGTTTGAGCTCAGGAGTTTGAGACAAGTCTGAGCAAGAGCGAGACCCCATCTCTACTAAAAAAAAAAAAATAGAAATTATCTGGACAACTAAAAACATATAGAAAAAATTAGCTGGGCGTGGTGGCACATGCCTGTAGTCCCAGCTACTCGGGAGGCTGAGGCAGTAGGATGGCTTGAGCCCAGGAGTCTGAGGTTGCTGTGAGCTAGGCTGACGCCACGGCACTCTAGCCAGGGCAACAGAGTGAGACTCTGTCTCAAAAAAAAAAAAAAAAGATGTGGAAATGCTTTCTAAACTTAAAAGTGCTGATGTGCAAATGAAGGAAACGATTGCTCCCTCCTCCTCTTCCTCTCATAGCTGTCCTCCATCTTGGTAGGTCTCATCCATTTGCTTTCTCATCCTTTCATGCCCTCCACTCCCATCCATGAGTTATGAACCCACCCATTCCTCCCCAGAGTAAGGGCCACTCACTAAGAGCTCAAAGGCAATTTCTACCTCAGTTGTTCTCTTTCCCCTACCCCTCTGTGTATGTCTGCCACTTTTTCTCTCCACACTCTATCACCAAAGCCCAAATTCATGATGGGCTCTGGTGGGGGGTGAAGCAGTATGGAGAAGTTGAAAGAATGTAGGCTCAGGAGTCAGAAAAACCTAGGTTAAAATCATAGCTCTAACAGAGACTTTAACTGTGTGACCTTTGGCAAACTACTTAACCTCTCTGGGGAATAGTAATGCCTGCCCCCTTAAGGTTGTTATGAGAATTAGTCGAAGCTATAATTTAGGTGAAGGGCTTGGTGGTAGGGAGGCAATGAATAAAGATAGTTATTATTGTCAGCTAAGGGGCATGGGCTCGATGGCTGCACACAGCCTTGGCCAGCCTCCAGCTTCCTATCATTTGGGCCTCAGCTAATGGTTCATTTGGAGGGCAGGAGGAAGCAGACAGAGATGATTATATACAGTAGAGATTTTTCCGCTTCTATATCTCAAACCTCTAGCCAATGATTCTATCATCCTTTGGGTCTCTTCGCTGTTTATATTCGTATGCACCCTTGCACATGTGCGTGCCCACATTCAACCACCCAACTTGCCCTTTCTTCTCACTGCATCCTCTCCTGCTCATGGGGTAGGCTCAGAGGAGCCTCTGTGTTGAGCACTTTGAAAGGACTTGAATTTTGCCAGGACAAAAGGGGAACCAGATGGCTGTCACCCTTAATGCCCTTGATCAGTGTCTGACCTTCTCTGATCTGATGCTTGGCATGAAACTGAAGTAACTAAGGGTCCACAAAGTGGCATTTTAAGCCATTCAAGTTTGGAATGCCTCCCCACTCATGGTTCTACCCATTGGTTTTAGTACTGTATTCCATGTGGAGGTGCTTTGGGAGCCTCTGTGGGTGGGCAAGAGGGAGGGCTCCAGGCCTTCTCCCACTTCAGCTAGAGAAGTTCCTTTTGAATCTGTTTACTATATTAAGGTTCCATATAAGTATTGTTTGGAGAAAACAATGTTTTGCCACTTAAAAAGATTTAACATCACTGATCTTACCCATTGTGTGCAGCGCTCGCCTAGAGGCCTTCTCAGACCACAGTGGAAAGCTTCAGCTCCCTCTTCAAGAGATTATTGACTGGCTCAGCCAAAAGGATGAGGAGTTGTCAGCTCAGCTGCCCCTACAAGGGGATGTGGGCCTGGTGCAACAGGAGAAGGAGACACATGCGGTAGGTTAGAATCCTGGATGCTGTGGTGTGTATCCTCTCAGCTGGGAAGGAATCCCTTCTATAATACCCTCACAGACAGACAGCCAGCTCTGCACAGACACCTTAAGTAATAGAGAGCTGTATGCAATCCTGCTGGTCTATGAATAGCATGCCATGGACTAAATCAAATCTTCCCTTTCTATCACTCCCATCAAATTTTGACCTCCCTTAAAACTCTGCCCTGATTTTTAATGGGGGACATGGGGAAATGAACATAATGCTAAATGAAAGAAACATAGTATACAAAACTATGTGCAGGTGGATCACAAGTGTATAAAATGTATATAGATGCATGTGCATGTACATACACACATAACAACATAGGAAGGGATATTAACAAAATATTAACAATGGTTAATTTTAGATAATAAAATTGGAATTCTTTTTAATTTTCTTCTTCATACCTTCCTGAAATTCCTAATATTTCTAAGACATATATTACCTCTATAGTTATAAAATAACAATATTTCTTAAAAACAAGTAGAGAATAGAATACAATATGGTAAGAAAATAAACTATAACTGTGTGCCATGACATGGATGAATCTTACAAACAGTATGTTGAGTGAAAAAAAAAATATACAAAAGAAGTATATACTGTATGATTCCATTCATATAGAGTTCAAAATTAGGCAAAACTAAGCCAGGCACAGTGGTGCGCACCTGTAGTCCCAGCTACTCAGGAGGTTGAGATAGGAGGATCACTTGAGCCCAGGAGTTCGATTCTAGCCCGGGCAACATAACGAGACCTTAAAAAAAATAGGCAAAAACAATCGGTGATTTTACATGTCAGGATCATGGTCACCTCTGAGGAGGAAGGATGGAACAGTGACTGGGAGGGGCCACCAGGGGGCCATCTGAGATGGTGGTAGAGTTCTGTTTCTTGATCTCTGTACTGGTTACATAGAGCTGTACACTTTTGATTTGTGTACTCTGTGTATATTTCAATGAAATATTTAATTAAAATTTTGATATAAATCCTGCCCACCCTGGTTTGATTTCCCTAAGTCCCTTACAAAGGACTTTCTGATCTTTCAGAAAGGCAAGATCCCCACATTTCTCTCTACCCTATGGCATAGACAGACCCATTTCATACTAAATAGACCTTTCAGTGTCAGAGTTATTCTTCTGCCTATAAGAAGGACTGCATGTCTTTTTGTGTGGGTAGCCTAAAGATACCTAATAATGCCAAAGGATCAAGTCACATTGAGGAGAAGAAAGGTTGTCAATTGCAGGATAGAATTTAAAGCAATTGAAAGACTTTTCCCCCCTGTTAATCATACTGCTAAATTTCGCAGGCCTTTATGGAAGAAGTCAAGTCTCGGGGCCCCTATATCTACTCTGTACTGGAGTCGGCTCAGGCCTTCCTGTCCCAGCACCCATTTGAGGAATTAGAGGAACCTCATTCTGAGAGCAAAGGTAGGTAGTCTGCTGCTCTTCCACCTTCTTCTTAAGCTATGTACTGCTAAACAAACACCCTCCTAACCCTCCCCAAACTCATATTCTCAGCTGTTATCTAGGAGGATAGTTTCTCCTAGGAGTCAGTCCAGAGTTGGAGGGGAGCAAGATTCATAGTTTAGGAAAAAGCAAAGAGAACAGAGCCTAGAGCAGGGGTCACCACTGTGTGGCCCAAAGCTATATGTGGCTGTCTGGAGCATCACATGCAGCCTTTTAATGAGACATGAAAAAGAAAAAAAAACAGTCAAATGAATTGAGCTAACTGAGTGAATAAAAGTAGCAGTATGTCATTTAAAAACATAGTGCTTTATTCCAACGTAGAGGGCATGTGGTGATGCTCTAATCAACCAGCGTATAAAAAACCTTTTTAAAATCTAAGAAGTTAGATGATAATCTTTGAGAGGAAAATTGATTGTGGCTCTTTGATACTGACCCTGGTGACTTCTGGCCCCTTCCCTTGATAGAGAGAGAGGGTCATTCTGGTCTAGATTCGAATAAGGCAGCAGGATGGGATCCATAGTGATTAGGTCTGAGTGGTGGTCCAACAAGCCCTCTTCTCCAGAAAGAATCCTCAGCCCTCTGAGATGGACTGTGAATAGTCTGGAAAGACCCTTCACTAGTTGAGCCCTTCATCAATGCCATTTGCCCTCTCAGTTTACTTCTAGCCCCTCAATGGGAGGGCTAGTACTTAATTTGCTGCCCAGTGGGCCTCAGGTAGGACAAACTGAAGAGAGAGAAGAACAGTTCTAGTTAGCCTGGGGCTTTGAGGCTATGAATCTTCTTCTGAGGGAGAAAGAGGAAATCTACAAATTAGGAGCCTAGGTGGAAAAGCTGGGCATATTGTACCAAATGTCTCCTGTGCTGGGTCTTCATAAAATGCCTCCCCTCTTTGGATTGAAGTAGGTTGCAGACACTAACGCAAAATTACCTTCCAAGGTCATGTGAATAGAACTCTGGATGATTCACCTCAGTACACCTCTTAAAGTATTTTACCCACTTTTTACCTTGCCCATTTTTTAAAAATGTGAGGAAATCTGTATGATACAGTAAGTAGAGAAAAGCGATGTGATCTCTTGACTGCAATGGTGGATACATGAACCAACACGTGATAAAATCACATAGAACTAAACATGGATGTATACACATACACATGAATGTAAGTAAAACTGGGGAGATCTAAACAAAATTCGTGGATTGTGTCAACATCAATATCCTGGTTATGATACTGTACTATATTGTTTTGTAAGATGTTACCATTTGAGGAAACTGGGTAAAGGGTATGTGAGATCTCTATATTATTTCTTACAACTGCATGTGAATCTATAATGATTTCGAAGTAAACAGTTTAGTTTGTTTTAAAAATCCTGAATGTGCAAAAGGACTCAACCATGGAAAAATATGTATTTGTGTGTGTTTGAATATATACACAAACATGCATACACGCACACACACACATACACATGCACACACATTTTATAAAGGGCTGTCTTTATCTCTGTCTTTTCCTGGGCTGCTCCTGCCTGTTGGCCTGACCTGGCTTCCTGCCTGTCCTTGCAGATACCTCCCCCAGGCAGCGGATCCAGAATCTTAGCCGCTTTGTGTGGAAGCAGGCAACGGTGGCCAGTGAGCTATGGGAGAAGCTGACAGCCCGCTGTGTGGACCAGCACCGTCACATTGAGCGCACTCTGGAGCAGCTGTTGGAGATCCAAGGGGCAATGGAGGAGTTAAGCACTACTCTTACCCAAGCCGAGGGAGTCCGAGCTACTTGGGAGCCCATTGGGGATCTCTTCATTGATTCACTCCCAGAGCATATCCAGGCTATTAAGGTATGCTGGGCCCCCTTCCTGACTACAGACCACCCTGAAACCCAGTGCTGTCCCCAGACCCTGATAGTGTTCCTGCTGCTGAGACTCCATTGTTGGCCTGGACTACAACTGAGCCTCTCAGTTTATATGCTAGATTTGGGCCTGATTTGGATGGAGTCTCTTCTGTTTTTCGACTGTCTTCTCTTTCCCTGATGTTTTCTGAGAGGAGAGGAAGAGGATAAGTACAGTGGTCACCCACACGTTAGTCTGGTTGCCCTAATAGGCAAGCCCCTAGGTTGTTCTGTTGAAACAAAACCTTGGGGTAAAGAGGAAGGAATTGAAGTGAATGACTAATGGTTCCTATTCTCTATCTGCTGTGGCACTTGGGTCCTGGTTCTCCAGCTATTCAAAGAAGAATTTTCCCCCATGAAAGATGGAGTGAAGCTAGTGAATGATCTAGCCCATCAACTTGCCATTTCTGATGTGCATTTGTCAATGGAGAATTCCCGGGCCCTGGAGCAGATCAACATCCAGTGGAAGCAGCTACAGGTAGAAGAGCAACCTGGAGTGAACCATGTGGAAGTGCCTCAATATAACTAGATTTGGGGAAAAGTTCTTCGGGTTCAAAGGAAATGAAGGGATATTGAATGGGACCAGCATGGGAAAAGAGTAGTGGAGAACATGGGCCCAAAGAATGGGCTTCTCAGCCTCTAAGCTGCAGGGAGTGTTTGTTTGAAATGAAGAAATGAGAGGGGCCTTTCTAGATTTGGGCACTCAGGGTAGACAGGGGCAGGGAAAGTGTGACTGTGGCCTGGAATTAGGAATGCTCTACTCTGACCCTTCGGAGTCCTGGGGGAGGGCTAGGAGTTGGGTGATGGCAGAAAGGGCTGGAACCAGAGAAAAGCCAGCCTATGAGGGAGCTCATAAAGATCCCCAGAGGCACCTGGGGATCTCACACTGAATAGCTGGAATGAATCTACTGACTTATTACCTGTTCTTTCCATAGGTGTCAGTTGGCGAGAGGCTCAAGCAGCTCCAGGATGCCCACCGGGACTTTGGCCCTGGGTCACAGCATTTCCTCTCTTGTACGTGAGCCAAACTGGACTTCTCTTAGCAGAACCTCAACCATCTTCCAAGAGAGTCTGTTCTTATCCTCTGGTAGCCTGGTGGGAGCCCAATATACTTTGGCATCTGAGAAGCAGTAAAGATAAAGCAGTATAGGATAGTGGTTAAAAGAACAGTCTCTCAAATCAGAGAGACCTGGATGTGAGTCACAGCACCTCAACTTAACAGCTGTGCAAGCTTGAAAAAAATAGTTTACCCTTTCTGAACCTCAGTTTTCCCATCTGTAAAAAAGAGGGAAAATATTCCCTAGCTCATCAGTTATGGGAATTAAATGACTTTATTTGTTCAACAGTGGGCCAGGTACTGTTCTAGGCACTGGAGCTGTATCAGTGAACAAAACAGACAGAAATCCATATACAGCTTATATTCTATCCACGGAAGCCAGACCACAAACAAATAAGTAAAATACATCTAAAGCCAATTGTTGACAAAGGCTATAGAAAAAATTAAAGCAGAGAAGGCTTGGATTGGGCATGCTGGACTTAAGCGGGGAGGTGTTGCAATTTTGAATAGGGTAGTCAGCAGAGACCTGACTGAGAAGGTGGCATTTGAGCAGAGGCCCAAAGGAGGTGAGGAATGAACCATGTGGAGAGCTAAGGGAGGAGCCTACCAGGCAGAGATCCGGGCCCTTAAGGGTCCTTAAGGCAGGGCTGTGCCCAAGGAGCATCAAGGAGGAAGAAAGCATAGAAGGGAGGAGCTGGGGAGGCCAGAGCACAGAGGGCCTTGTAGACAATGGGAAGAACTTTGGACTTTATTCTGAATGCAATGGAGTACCTTTGGCAGGGTTTGAACTGAGGGATGGCATGATCCCTTATGTTTCAACAGAGTCAGGGTGTTGAGAAGAGACTACTGGGGGACAAGAGTGGGCACAGGGAAGGCTGGGTGTGGTGGCTCACGCCTGTAATCCTAGCTCTCTGGGAGGCCGAGGCGGGCGGATTGTTTGAGCTCAGGAGTTCGAAACCAACCTGAGCAAGAGCAAGACCTCGTCTCTACTAAAATTAGAAAGAAATTAATTGGACAACTAAAAATATATAGAAAAAAATTAGCCGGGCATGGTGGTGCATGCCTGTAGTCCTAGCTACTCGGGAGGCTGAGGCAGTAGGATCACTTGAGCCCAGGAGTTTGAGGCTGCTGTGAGCTAGGATGATGCCACGGCACTCTAGCCCGGGCAACACAGTGAGACTCTGTCTCAAAAAAAAAAAAAAAAAAAAAGAGTGAGCACAGGGAGACCTGTTAGGAGGCACATTGCAATAATCGAGGTGAGGGATTATGGTAGCCCTGACCAGGCAGGTAGCAGTGGAGATGGTGAGAGTGTACAGATAGGAAAATTAGATATGCACTCAAAGCATTGAGCATAGTATCTGGCACGTAGTAAGAGCTCAGGAAATGTTAACTGTGATTAGTATTATTACTATTATAATCCCTGGTGTGCAGCTATACCTACAGAGGGCTTTTGTACCCAGAGAAACTGCAGTGAGCAAGTTGGCCAAGTAACTTGACCATCTTTTGAAGATCTGGAAGATAAAGACACAGAGCAGAGAAGGGAATGAGTTTCCAGAGTTCCTCATGAGAGAGAAATGGGCAGTACCATTCCCCACTGTCCCACAGGATCAAGAAGCTTGACCTTCTGCGGAAAGGGCTTTGAACCCCAAGAGGAAAGTAGGATCCACTTCCTATCCACAGGAGAAATCCAGCTGCCTGCAACTCAATGGGTAGAAACGGCAGCCTACTCAGAGAGAAGATTGTCAGGGTGGCCAAGGCCAGGTTCATGTCCT
This sequence comes from Avahi laniger, assembly GCA_963575035.1. Taxonomy (NCBI): domain Eukaryota; kingdom Metazoa; phylum Chordata; class Mammalia; order Primates; family Indriidae; genus Avahi; species Avahi laniger. The sequence goes on along the minus strand of CAUYSK010107550.1, from coordinate 9,664 downwards.
TGCCACATCTCTGGTATATTAGGGTGGCAGTGACAACCTCTTCCCCTTCCCTTGCACTAACATCAGGGAGAGAAGTGTGTTCATTAGAAGTGTTTGCCCCACCCTCAAGGGCTGTTAAGAGCTAGCAGTGAGAGACAAGCATCCCCTTTTGGGCTTGACCACTTCTTTGGGAGGATAAAGCAGGGGAGTAGTCGAGGGCCTAAAGAGCAGTAGTGGAGCTATGCTTGCTTTCTTTCTCTTCTTTATCAGCCTCTGTCCAGGTACCCTGGGAAAGAGCAATTTCACCCAATAAAGTTCCTTACTACATCAAGTGAGTGACCATCTGAATCAGAAGCGGGTCAGTCACCTGCCCACCCCCTCCCTCACCTATCTTTTTGCTACCTGTACCTGTCACTCCTTGTTTGTTGGAATTCCTCCATCCAGTCCATTTTTTCTCCTACTCATCTCAAGAGCTCAAGATTCTACCTGGGTAAAGGTGAACCTTGTGCTTTGGGATCTTAAGGGTTCACCCTCGATTTGTGCAGCTTCTTGCATCCAACCTGTCACTTAGTGGTGCACACACATGTGGGGGGTGGGGTGGGAGAGTGGTGTGGACACTGGTGATATTGATGCTTTTGTTTGTAGCCACCAGGCTCAGACCACTTGCTGGGACCATCCCAAGATGACAGAGTTATACCAAACCCTAGGTAAGAATGTGGGGTTCCCGAATAGGGTGGGGATCTATACAATTGCCTTTGTCCTATAATGTCCACTGACAAATGAATGGATAAACAAAATGTGGCACATCCATATAATGGAATATTATTCAGCCTTAAAACAGAAGGAAATCCTGCCATATGAAACAACATGGATGTACCTGGAGGACATTATGTTAAGTGAAATAAACCAGGCATACAAGGACAAATACTATATGATCCCACTTACATAAGGAATATAAAATAGTCAAACATGTAGAAGCAGAGAGTAGAACTGTGGTTGCCAGTAGCTTAGGAGAGGGGGAAATGGGAAGGGTATAAAGTTTCAGTTACACAAGATGAATAAGTCCTAGAGATCTACTCTGCAGCATAATGCCTATAGTTAACAATCCTGGGTTGTGTCCTTAAACATTTGCTAAGAGAGGAGATCTTATGTTAAGTGTTCTTATAGAAAATAATAAATAAAGAGGGCAGGAGGAAACCTTTAGAGATCATAGATTGTGGTGATGGTTTCACAGGTGTATACTTAACTCCAAACTCATGAAGTTGTAGACATAAATCTGTACAGCTTTTTGTATGTCAATCATACCTCAATAAAGTGATTTTAAAAAAATAGAAGGGAATCCCAGCCAATAAGCAAATGGAAGAGGAAATGAGTGTCTCATGCTTTCTCTAATACCTTTCCTTTTTTTTTTTTTTTTTTTTTTTAGACAGAGTCTCGGGCTGTTGCCTGGGCTAGCGAGTGCCGTGGCATCAGCCTAGCTCACAGCAACCTCAAACTCCTGGGCTCAGGACATTCTCCTGCCTCAGCCTCCCAAGTAGCTGGGACTACAGGTGCTTGCCACCACACCCGGCTAAGTTTTTGTTTCTGTCTTTACTTGCCGGGCTAATTTTTTCTATTTTTAGTAGAGAATGGGTCTCGCTCTTGCCCAGGCTGGTCTCGAACTCCTGAGCTCAAATGATCTTCCCACCTCGGCCTCCAAGAGTGCTAGGATTACAGGCGTGAGCCACCGCGCCCATCCATACCTTCCCTTTCTTTCCCCTCTGTACCGGCCTCAACTGGAGGTTCTACATTCCCCCCCGGACCATTTTATCATCACTTTGGGGAATATGCTTATAGATGTGAAGTCTGATCTGCTTTGAAAGACACTGTCCAGGCTGTGATGAGTGTGACTCTTGCATGCCTTATCTTTGCCTACTAAGAGAGACCCATCATTATGTTGCAAATTTTATTCATGTTGATGCATGTGACTATAGTTCATTCATTTTCACTGCTATAGCGGATTCCATTGTATATAGCACAGATTCTTTATCCATTCTACTAGAAATGGGTTCTTTCTAGTTTGGAGCTTATAGGAACAATTCTGCTGAGGCATTCTTGTATGTGTCTTCTAGTGCACGTGTGCAAGGGTTTCTTCAAGGGCATATTTTTCAGTCTGCAGGTCATAACATTATTTCAGTATGTTGTCACGAGCGTTTAAAAATTTTGAAATAGACTAGGAAATATTAATATGCAATAGATCTTTAGCAAGAGTCATATTTGATATTAAGTTTGTTATGTTTTTACTTATCAAATCTAGTAAGGAATTGTTTCCTGAAATGTTTGATTCAGTTATTCATACATGCACACCTATGTATGTATACGGGGTCATGATACAAAATCAATTTCATACTATGAGTCTTGGTCAAAAAATATTTGTAAATCACTGCTCTGGGATATATAGCTGGCTGGGTGGTAGGATATGTAACTGTTACATTTTACTAGGTGATACCAAATTGTTTTCCAAGGTGATTGTTTTCAGTTTGTACTTTTACTGGCAGTCACTATTATTCCACATCCTTGTTGACACTTGCTATTGTCAGACTTCTATTTTTTGTCAATCTGATGGGTACTAAATGGTATCATGCTGTGGCTTTAATTTTCATTTCTCTGATCTGAGTGGGTCTCTCTCCATTCTTTGCAGCTGATCTGAACAACATTAAGTTCTCAGCTTATCGCACTGCCATGAAGCTCCGCAGAGTCCAGAAGGCCCTGCGCTGTACGTCTCCTGTCATACTTCCCTATGGCTTTCACCCCCTTACTCTTGTTACTCATCTGTCTGCTGTTTCCCATTTTCATCCCACCTGGGCCAGGGTTGTTGATTGGCTTGGTAGAAACTCTCCAAAGCTGGGATATGCTGGCTGTGAACACCTGCTCTTTTCAGAACCCTTCCATTCTCCCTAAACCCCAGACATGTTTCCAAATTAACCCTACAGTTATCTTCCCCCTTGTCCCTTTTCCCCTGCCCAACATGGATAATCAAGCAAATGCTTTGTGACAAGAAGTATCAGAACCCTTGGTTTGCCATCTTGGGGTTACTGGATGTAGCAATAGAACTTTTGAAGAAAATGCCAGTGGTTAGGGAACAGTATGGCTATAGATATTACATGCCTTCTGGCCTTTCTCATCGACACTATTCACTCAAGCTTCCTGGCCCAGGCATGTCTGGCGAGGCCGATCCAGCATTGGAGGTAACTAAAACGTCCTCTGACATATATCACATTTCCCCAGCCATACCTGAGCCTTCATAGCTGGTGTCTAGGTTCTCAGAACATGGATCATAGACAAACCTATTTGCAGTTGAAACTTGTGTAAAGACAGAAACTTAAAATGAGATTTGATCCCTTAAGAGTTAATACAACATAGGAGATGAGTTTACTCACATCCCACCATCTTTTTAAAACTGATGTCAAAGAACATAGGGGTATAAAAACATGTTGGGTTAATTTGGAGCACCTTTTGCTGCCTTCTTCCTCCTTGGGATTAGGGTCTTGGTAAAGGACAAGGTTGTAACATACTTGGAAATGGTCAATCTGGAGATTGAGTCAAATTTGGTGACGCTAGTTGTTTTATCTCTGTGTCTAATCCCTGGGGTTCTACTTCTGACTATATATTTTTTCTCTCTCCTTTCCTTCCCAGTGGACTTGGTAACTTTAACCACAGCCCTGGAGATCTTCAACGAGCATGATCTGCAAGCCAGTGAGCACGTGATGGATGTGGTGGAGGTCATTCACTGCTTGACTGCCTTATATGAACGGTTGGAGGAGGAAAGAGGCATCCTGGTCAATGTGCCACTCTGTGTGGACATGAGCCTCAACTGGCTCCTCAATGTTTTTGATAGGTAAGGCTTTTCATCCCTGGCAGTCTCCAGTATAAAAGTCAATGGGATGTCTCAAGGGGCATGGTGGGAAGAGGTTGCTCCCATGGTGGACTTGGACTCAGCTCAGCTTGGGGCATGGTTGGCACAGGGCCAGGCTGGGATCAACTCTGTGATGGAAGTGACTGGCAAGATGTTAACCCTTCACATATATTCATGTTCTCAGTCTCTTCTTTTAAACCTAGCGGTCGCAGCGGAAAAATGCGGGCATTGTCCTTTAAGACTGGCATTGCATGCCTGTGTGGCACAGAAGTAAAGGAAAAACTTCAGTGTGAGTACAACCCCGAAGTCTGAAGTGATGGGTGGAGGGAGAGGTATTGAGGGAGGAGGAAGAGGGTAAGATAAGCCAATGGTAGGTCTTATGACTCAGGAGAAGGCTACTTGGGCTACCTTGTGATGCTTCCTGGTCCAGGCTATTGCAAAGAACATATAACAGCCAAAGGCCAAGATGGGCCTAAGGCCTGTTACTATTTCCAGTGTCATTCCCTGGGGCTTGGTTTCTTCTGATCTCATGTCAGTACTTAGGCGGGATCTGCATTGGTATCCTGGGGTATCCAGGGCCCTGACTTTCTAGTTGTATTCCCCTGTGGCCTACCAGGCTTAGCCCTCTCCCAATCTGAAGCCATGTCACACAAACACATTCTACTAAAAACTTCTCGTGTCAATACATGGGCAGGGTGCAATGATCCCCCTTATCTGGGAGGTGGACAGTATATACCTCTGTAGTTTTTCACCTCTCTGATTTATAGTACTTTTACTTTCCCTTCCATCCTCCATCTTGTATTTAGCATTTTGAATGTTTCGGCAGCAGCATCATTAGTTGTCGAGTCCTAATATGTGTTGACCACTCTGCTAAATGAGGGTGAATGCTAGGTTAAATTAGACACAGTCCTGTTTCAAGTGGTTTACAGTCCATAGAAGGAGACAGAAGTACACAGAAAGTGTTTTTCAGAAAGTACTAATGAGAATAATCCAAATGGCAAAGGATATAAGCTATATCAGATCACAGAAAAGAGACAGATGACAGTGGTCTAGGAAAACTTTACAGAGAAGGCAACTTCCCCAAGCATATTCATGGCTGTGATATTATTTATTTCTCCTAACATTCCTTTGAGATGGGATACACAGTGATAATTTATCCTCAATTTACAAGTAAGGAAACTGTGATATAGAGAAGTTCATGACTTACCCACAGTTCTACTAGTCGGTAATGGATCCAGAACTTGAACCCAGGCCCTCTGCCTTCTACTTCAGTGTGTTTTTATAAGCCTTAGACAAGGTATGAAGCAGATAATAACCTCTGGAGGAGGTTTGCTAAGGCTGAGTTTAGATGGAGGAGGGTCCTAGAAGAGCTGATATAGCCCAAATTCAAATATAAGTGGAGTATCATACTATACTCCACAACCACTTACAGATAATTTTTAGATGAGCAGATACTTTGGATTAGCTCTTCTTTTTGGATTATCCATGACAGTGTTTCCTTCCATTTGTGTGGACAATTGAGAGATTACTGCAGTGTCAGACTACATGAGCTACATGAACAGGAGAGGGTATGGCAGCCCAACTGTGACTCACATTAAGGCACCCTGAGCCCACACCCCCCTTCTTGCTTCTTGAGGAATCTGTTTTCCAAGAAGTGTCACATCTGTGTCTGGCACTGCTCTTACATACAGTTCTCTCTCTGTTTTCATCTTTCTCTCTCCCTGTCTTCCTGATGCTCTCTCTTTGTGTCTGTCTCACTTTTTCTCTCTGAACTCAGAGAATGCTCTTTTTAAAACTCCTGGGCTTCTAGAAAGTCAGGGATGGACCTCTAAGTATTCCAGTTTCAAAAGTCATTAACTAAGTCTATGTGCTCTTTCCCTGTCTTCCTTTTCTGTTCTTTCTCCTCACACCATTCTCTGGCCATTCCTGCACTGGGCTTGGCTATTCTTAATGGTGGGGCCAGCAGACCTCTTCAGCCAAGTGGCCAACTCAGGCAGCCAGTGTGACCAACGCCACCTCGGTGTCCTGCTTCATGAGGCCATTCAGGTGCCCCGTCAGCTGGGTGAAGTGGCAGCCTTTGGGGGCAGCAATGTGGAGCCCAGTGTCCGTAGTTGCTTCCGTTTTGTGAGTATGGAACTGCGGAGGGAGGGAGGCTGGTAGGGAGAGAAGGGGCAATAGAAGGGAGGGAAGAAGGACTAAGAGTTAGGCTTTTGATCTGAAGTACTCAGATGTAAGGGAGTTTGTTTGGATGGGACAAGAGGGCAGAAAGTTCTCTGGGCTCTAGAGTCAGAGTCCTGCTGGGGAGTGTAGCAGCTCAACTAGGGTAGGGCAGAAGGTGAACACCTCTGAAGAACAGGCCAACCCAGGCCCTGCTGGTTCCCTTGCTCCTCTGGGGGCTGCCATTCTACAGACAAGACACTTTGAGCCTCAGTCATTCCCATTCGGCTTCTTGTTTCCCTAGAGTACTGGGAAGCCAGTCATTGAAGCTTCCCAGTTCCTGGAGTGGGTCAACTTGGAGCCCCAGTCCATGGTGTGGCTGGCTGTTCTGCATCGGGTCACCATTGCTGAGCAAGTGAAACATCAGACCAAGTGCTCTATCTGTAGACAGTGCCCCATCAAGGGGTTCAGGTAGGGAAAACAATACCTATTAGGATGATAATAAATATGTCATATGACATACAAATCAGATATAAAATAATGCATTACATACTTATTATATAATTACAGCTAATCTATTGTGCATTATATATTGTAATCCTTTCTATTACAGGATGTTTAACTTTTAAAAAAATGGGAAATGATGAAATATTTTGTTTTAGTTGTATTATAAAATATTACAGACCTACAAAAACATCTAGAGTCCACTATAAGAACACCTCTGTACCAAATAGTGTGCCAGCAAATGTTTCACAATCTATTTTCTAGATACCCCCTTAATATTTTGGAGAAAAAACCCCCAATAATACAGTATGTCAAATACTCCCCTTTCTTTGGCATAAGATAAAAAGCAATGTAGAGAAAAAAAACCCCTACTTTCTAGAAAGAAAAAAGGAAACCTGATTTGTGATATTTGCTAATTTCTGTGATGTAAATTCCCACTGTGGCTGATGTCAGGCTATTTACAGTAAGTCTCTGAGCAGAGTCAGGAAAAAATGCTAAGTTGTACATCAGTTATAGTATTTCCACCATGCAAATACAATAAATGTAAATAACCTCAAGAGGCTAGGAGCGATGACTCACTCAGTAATCCCAGCACTTTGGGAGGCTGCTTGAGCCCAGGAGTTGGAGGTTGCAGTGAGCTATGATCACACCACTGCACCACTGCCCCAGCAATACAGTGAGACCCTGCCTGAAAAATAAATAAATAAATAAATAACCTCAAGAGCACAGATAATAGTAAAGTAATTAGGAAGTGATGAGTTTTGAGTATTTCTTACTTTTGTTTTTAATATCATTTATTTGTGACTTTATGTAGTTTAATTTTTAATAATGGGTATATTTAACAATTGGCTTAGAAAGCCCCTGAAATTTTAACAGTCAGCTCTTATGAGCTGGTATGAGCTGGCCTCAGCATACTGTAGTATATGCCCTTGACCAAGCTTAAGGAATAAAACATTGCAATACATTTGAAGTTTCCCTGGTTGCATTCCCCTCCATCCCCCACAAAGGTAACCACTATCCTAGATTTGTCTCTAATCATACAATGCTCAATTTTTTAACTTTAAAGCACTGACATACAGCTCTCCCTTACAACTACTGTGCTTTTTATAGAATGAGCAAATGAGGCACAGAGGTGGAATGTGATTTGCCCAAGTTCACACAGCTAATTAATGGTATATCCAGGACTAGATATTGGCTCGTCTGACTTCTATAAGTCTGGACATTTCACTATTCTATGCTTCTAGGTCTAGCAGTTCAGCCAGGCTTTAAAAATAGCTCCGAAGAGCTATTCTATAATCTGTAGTAACAGAGTTATTATAGATAACCTTTGGAAATAACTTTTAGCCAACTTACCCAAGGCTAGTAGAATAAACTGCCTTTGTATTAAAAGTGTAACTTTTCCAAGGTAGGTGGTGGTACATGGGAGCCTAGACTGCTTTGGACCATCCTTGTTTAGAAAACTATTTGATATAATGAGATCTTCTGCTCTCCCAACCGCTTTAAACAAAGGTGGTGAGATAATGCTATTTCCCACGCTTCCTGGGAATCTGGGCTTGTGATTTCATGGAGATTTATGGTCTGTAGAATAAGGCTGTTTATCTATTGAGGGCTCAGCCACTGCTATGTATAGGATGTTGAGCATGTTATGGCCCCATGCTTCACTCCCTTTTAATGTGTGTGTATATTTTGATGTCAGGGGAGCAGAGGGGAGGTCATGGTGGCACATTGGATTCCCTTTCCTACCATGTCTCCTCTCCCCAAGGTACCGGAGTCTGAAACAATTTAATGTCGACATCTGCCAGACCTGCTTCTTGACAGGCAAAGCTAGCAAAGGCAACAAGCTGCACTACCCCATCATGGAGTATTACACGCCGGTATGGAGCCTCTGGGCTGGGTGGGAGGGGTAGGCAGCTCTCAGGTACTAGGCCTTGATCCACTTTGCCCGGCTTTGGCTCACTGTATTGAGCTCTCCTATGGGGAGCATTCTCCAAACAGCCCTGGTGATTCACCAGTTTAAGGGATTCTGGCCACTCTATTCTTCCAGCAGAGCTTCTCCCTCGCTACCACCAGGGGCCAGGCTGCAGCTGGTCTGGGACATTCTCAGCTATTTAAAAGACACTTGATATTTTACTCTGTAGAGAAAAGTCTCAGGAAAAAAACAGGGGGAGCAAGACAGTTCCAGGTGACTCACCTTCTATTGCTCACTTGAGTTTTTCTTGACTAGCTTCCCGTATTGCTCCTGTATCACTTGGTCTTTGTCAATGCTACTTTGACAAAGTAGCTACTAGCTACTTTGTCAATGTTTTCACCCCTTCTGGTCAATATCAAAGTTTGTGCTCAAATTAATTATTCAGTCCCTTGGGGTAAAAAAAAAATGGGTATGTTCTTTAATGGGCCCAAAAACTCCACTTGGTTTTCCCTGGCAGCCATGCCCTTCATAGCCACCTGAGCCCAGGTTGATCAGCATCCCTAAACTCCAGCCACAGATTTGCTCCTGTGCTGTGTTCAAGACCCACAGCTCCATGCCTCGCTTCTCTACATGACTCTGCTCCTATATGTCTCTATCCCTTTCTGTCCCCACAGGTTCTCCCAAAGCCCCAAGCATATCCCCAGTTTCCCCCTCCGCTCTCTCCCCATCCTCCCTTGCATCTTTCCCCACAGTCCATCTTTCTAAGCTGTCATCTCTTCAAATTATTTTGGCACAGAAATGTGTGACCTGTTGGGAGCAGGGACCATGCCCTTTACTTTTCATTTATTATCATCTTAGGGAAAACATTATAAAAGTCATACATGGGCTGGGCGCGGTGGCTCACGCCTGTAATCCTAGCACTCTGGTAGGCCGAGGTGGGTGGATTGTTTGAGCTCAGGAGTTCGAGACCAGCCTGAGCAAGAGCGAGACCCCATTTCTGCTAAAAATAGGAGGAAATTTTCTGAACAACTAAAAATATATAGAAAAAATTAGCTGGGCATGGTGGCGCATGCCTGCAGTCCCAGCTACTCGGGAGGCTGAGGCAGGAGGATCGCTTGAGCCCAGGAGTTTGAGGTTGCTGTGAGCTAGGCTAACGCCGCAGCACTCACTCTAGCCAGGGCAACAGAGTGAGACTCTGTCTCAAAAAAAAAAAAAAAAAA
>CAUYSK010107548.1:0-19600 GCA_963575035.1 Avahi laniger | reverse complement strand
TAGCTCACAGCAACCTCAAACTCCTGGGCTCAAGCGATCCTCCTGCCTCAGCCTCCCGAGTAGCTGGGACTACAGGCATGCATCACCATGCCCGGCTAATTTTTTCCATATGTGTTTTAGTTGTCTGATTAATTTCTTTCTAATTTTAGTAGAGGCGGGGTCTCTCTCTTGCTCAGGTTGGTTTTGAACTCCCGAGCTCAAACAATCCGCCCTCCTCAGCCTCCCAGAGTGCTAGGATTACAGGCGTGAGCCACCGTGCCCAGCCCTGATTTTTTTAACTTTAAAACGTTTTCTTAGTGCTTATTCTAAGGGTTACAATATGCATTTTAACTTACCACAGTCTACTTCTGAGTAATATTAATTCCAGGAAAATATAGAAACTTTGCTCCAATATAACTTCCAGTCCCTCCCCCGTTCTTTGTGCTTATTGTTGGTCATATATGTTATATCTCTATGTGTTACAAGCCCAACAGTAGTTTTGTAATTGTTGTTTTATATAATTAAATCAGTTAGGAGAAGAAAGGAGAAAAAATATATTTTATATTTACCTATGTAATTACTTTTACTGATACTCTTTATTTCTTTACATAGATTCAGATTACCTTTTGGTGTTTCCTTTGAACCTGCAGTATTTCTTGTATGGCAGGTCTGCTGCCAGTGGATTCTTTCAGTCTTTGTTTATCTGGGAATGTCTTTATTTTGCCTTCACTTTTGGAGGATTGTTTTGATGTATATAGAATTCTTGGATGAGACTTTTTTTTTCCCCCTTCACTTTGAACATATCGTCTCACTACTGTCTGGCCTCCAGTGTTTCTGATGAGAATTCCAACTGTTAATCTTATTGTGGCTCTCTTGTATGTAAAGAATTATTTTTCTCCTGCCACTTTCAGCAGTTTGACTATGATGTCCTTGCTGTGGATCTCCTTGTGTTTATCCTACTTGGAGTTTCTTGGATATATAGATTAATGGCTTTCATCAAAGTTAGGATATTTTTAGCTATTATTTCTTCAAATACATTTTCTTCCTTATTTTCTTTCCTTTTGGGTCTCTTATTACTCAATATGTTGGTTCACTTGATAGTGTCCCATAGGTCTCTGAGACTCTGTTCATTTTTCTTTTATCATTTTTTTCTTCCTGCTTTTTTCTTTTCTGTTTTTCACATTGGGTACTCTCTGTTTATCTGTCTTCAGGGTTGCTGATTTTTCCTTCTGCCAGTTCAAATTTGCTGTTGAGCCCTTCTAGTGAATTTTTCGTTTCAGTTATCATACTTTTCAACTCCAGAATTTTCATTTGGTTCTTTTTTACATTTTTTATCACTTTATTGATAATTTTTATTTGATGAGTCATTGCTGTCATACTTTCCTTTAATTCTTTCAACATGGTTTCTATTAGTTTTTTGAACATACTTGTAATAGCTGCTTGGAAGTCCTTTGTCTGCTAAATGTAACATCTGTACCTCCTCAGAGACAGTGTTTATTGATTGTTTTTTTCCTGTGTATGGACCACACTTTTCTCCTTCTTTGTATGTCTCATAATTTTTTTGTCAAAACCTGGATATTTCAGGTACTACATTGTAGCAACTCTGTATTCTGATCCCTCCAAGGGTTGTTACTGCTGTTTGTTTAGAGACTTGCCTGAGCTAATTGTTTAGAGTCTATGTCCTCTGCAGTGTGCAGCCACTGATGTCTCTGCCTTCGCCCCCCCACTCCCCACCCCCTTTTTAAATTATTCTTTTTATTTTTAAGCTTAGCTTAAGTTTAGCAACCTAGGGGGTGCTCCTGGGTGAGCATATGTTAGTGATCAGCCAATGATTGGTCAGAGGTTGTGCTTAAACATTTTGAGCCATTAAAGCTTTACCAGTAAATTTGTGCAGTGAGTTGGGGAACACATTCCACGTTCAGGCAGCTTGTAAGTCTGCCCCAGCTTTAACTCTGTGAGTGTACAATACAAAGCTTCCTGCTCAGCCCAGCGTAAGCAGATAGCTGGGGTTCTCTGCAGTCTCTCCTGAGCATGCTGCACGGATGCACAGCCTTCCAGACCGCCAGAGGTGTCTGGGAGCTTACCAAGACCCACTCTGTGTTACCTGGGTCACCTGTTCTGGCAGGTGTGTTACATGTTCTGACCAGTATTCCAGCTTCAGGTTAGCTGCAATATTGGCCTTTCCCTGTTATTTGCCATTGAAATTACTGTTGTTTCCAACGTTGTCCTCTGGGGTTTTCTGTGCTTTGGTTCCAAATCAAGTCAGCTCTCTCCAGCAGCAGAACTGCCGGCCTCACAGCCTGCCCCGCCTGGTAGAGCTACAGAACCGCAGAACAGGAGGAGGTGGGAGCACCCCCAAGCTAAAATGCCACTCCCATTGTTCTTACCATGATCCCGTAATTTGTCTTGAATAAATACTTCTCAGTTTGTTTTTTTGCCTTTGGTCGATTTCCAGAGTATAGAAAGGGATGGTTTTGACAGGTGTGTCCAGTTTTATTACTGCTTTTTAGAGAGATGATTTGTTGAGCTGCTGCTTTTCTGTCATTCTGGAAGTCCAATCCCCCGCCCCAATCTTTTTTTCTTTATTTTTTTCAGAGATGGTCTTGCTCTGTTGCCCAAGCTGTCCTCAGACTCTTGGGCTCAGGCAGTCCTTCTGCCTCAGCCTCCCAAGTAGTTGGGACTACAAGCACATGCCACCACAGCCGGCTAACCTTTTTATTTTTTGTAGAGACAGGGTCTTGCTATGTTGCCCAAGCTGGTCTTGAACTCCTGGCCTCAAGCAATCCTCCTGCCTCAGCCTCCCAAAGTACTTGGATTACAGGCGTGAGCCACTGCGACCTGCCTAATGCTCCAGTCTTTTTAATGGCTACACAGTGTTTCATAGTGTGGCTGCCTTGCTATTTCTTTGTTAGTCCCAGGTTGATGACTACGTAGGTTGCTTTTGCTGTTGCCAGACGCACCATCAGCATGAACGCCCCCGCTCTGTACTTCTCAGCATGTCTTCTCCTGAGCTCTCCCTACTGCCTGTGGGTCAGAGCAGCCTGAGCTTGTCCCTCTTCCTCACCCTTCAACTCTGCTTTTTCAGGAAAGACACTGATCAAGGTGTCAGAAGCTGAAAAGCGCCTGGGAGCCGCAGAAAGGGATTTCATCCACACGGCCTCCGTCAGCTTCCTCACTCCCCTGCGAAACTTCCTGGAAGGGGACTGGAAGACGATATCAGTAAGGGACCTGGGACCGCTCTGCCTCCTGGCAACCATGACAGCCCCCTCCTCAGATCCTTTGAGCACTCTCCTCGAAGGTCCCCAGCTCTCCGCCCATGCTGGGGACCCAGAACTCCTGGGGCCTTTCCAGAGGTGGCTCCTGTGGACTAGTGACTGGAGTGACCACCTATCTCTGGGTCTCAGTTTCCCTGTCTTGACCAGAAATCCCCATGGGCCAGTCTTGCCATAGCTGAGGGTCTCCCAGGGGTCCCCAGGGTCTCACTGCTTCCCCTCCCCCGCCCTCCAGAAGGAAAGGCGGCTCCTGCAAAACCGGCGTTTGGACTTGGATGCCTGCAAAGCACGGCTGAAGAGGGCCAAGGCCGCAGAAGCCAAAGCCACGGTAGGTGTCCCCGCTGGCCTCCTAGCCCCAAGCTCTGGTTGGAGCCAAGGGACAGGGGATGTGAAGGGACCTGGTGTTTGGCATGACCTCTCTTTCCTCTCCCTGGTTGGAGAGGCATGGCTGGGGGGTGCTGGGCTGGCCTGGCCACTTGAGGTCATGCCTCTCTGCCCCCACCCCACAGGGAACTCTGGGTCCCAGGGCAGACATTTATGGGGTGGGTGGACTAGCACCATCCCCACCTGGGTGTAGGGTACCCCACAGTCCCCCAGACAGCCAGCTGGAGTCTCTCGCATGCCCCTGCCCTGCCCTTCTGGATGCTCAGCTCTGTCCCTGGCTCTGCCTCGCCATGGCTCCTCTTACTAACGCCCCCACCTGCTGCTTGAACGCTGGGCCGGGGTGCCCTGTGCTCAGGCACACCCACGGTGGTGTGGAGAACCCCGGAACAGGACTGCCCACCCACTCAGGGGCAAGTCTGAAAGGCCCTGTCACACAGCCCTGTGAGACTGGATGGGGCCTGGGCCGCCCCAGCTCCCCCTTCTCTGCCAGTTAGTTCATCAAGGCCCTTTCAGCCTGGCCGGGCCAGTGGGACACAGCAAGGGATGATTTGACCAGGGCTAGGCCAGGATTCAGGGAGCTGGGACTGAGGGTGAGCCTACTCCTGGCATGCCAGGCTGCCTGGGGTGTACAGGGGCCTGAAGGCCACCTCACGCCCTGCAGAAGGGACTCCCAGGCCCACAGCATGCTAGGGAGACTGCCACCCGTGCCTGCCCAGGCACTGAGCCCAGCTCCCAGCTCCCAGCTGCCCATGACAGCCCTGGCCCCAAACCTTCCTTGCATCCCCCTCCCACAGTGTGGCCCCAGAGCCCCAGGGCCACGACTGGGCCTGCACTACCCCTGGCAAGAGCCATGGGCAATCTCTCAGCTCACTCAGGTGTGTGGGGTCTGGACTGGAGGGTAGGGCTCAGCTGGTTGGGGTTGGCTAGGGTGATCTCTGGCTATTGGCATGGCCTCTTCTAAGTCACCTAGACAGGACAGTCTCCCCCGTCACTCAGGACTGGACCTTTCTCAAGTAACTTGGCCAGAACAAACTCTTCCTCCATCAGCCAGGCCAGGGAGCCTTTCTGTAGTCACTGCAGTGGTGTGACTTCTTCGCTTGCTGGGCCCGGACATCCTCATGCCTTAGGGTTAGGCCAGGCTACCCTCTCCAGAGCTAGGACCTGGCAGTACCAGGAACAGCATCCCAGAGGACTCAAGCCTCCCAAAACAAACAAACAAACACCCCCCCCCCCCAGGACTTTTTCAGAGGGTGGGCCGTGTGCGTCATCCACCTACCCACCCAGCCTTCCCTCCTCCCGCCGCGGCCTGGGGGGCCTGCTCCCGCCTGCGCTGTGGACTCACTAACTCTTTGTTTTTGTTCCTTTCTGTTCTGCTTTGGGTAACTTGGCTCAGTGTGAGGGAGATGTGAGTATACCTGTCCACGTGCTGTGCTGCTTCTGGTTTGCCCATCGCGCCCGTGGGCCCACAGTGTTGTGGTCGGCCCGCGTCCCTGGGGCGTTTTGCAAGCAGCTGGTCTCCCCACCAGAGCCTCTACCGTGCGGAGCCTCTGGTTTAGGGGGGATGCCAGGCGTTGGAGCCTGTGAGTCAGCTTTTTGCAAATGTTGACAGCCTGTCACTCTGTCCGTCCATGCATCCATCTGTCCACCGTCATTGTGAGGGAGGGGCCTGGCCCTCAAAGCAGGAACGAGAGATGTGGTGTGCGGGGGTTCTGGGATGGAGAAAGCTATGGTGGGGACAGGATGGGCTTTGTTTGGGGGACTGTGGGGCTAACTGGGGCATCTGAGTGTGACTGGTCCAGGGAGGAAGGGGCAGGGCGGGGCCCAATCTGTGGCTTGCCCAGAAGCAAGGGCTGTGACAGCAGCCATGGGCTGTCTCCTTGTGACATCTGCTCTCACGGGCCACCCTCTGGCATCTACCCACTTGGTCTTTGTCTGGACTCTCCTCATCTCCAGGCGGTAGGAGTCGGGAGAAGGGGTTTCGTGTTCTATTTGTCTGTGTCCTCCTGTCCCTGGGGCCGGGGCCTCCTGACATCTCCTTGTGGGAGACTCTGGGGCATCCTCCTGGCCCTGGCCCTGGCCCAGGGTGACCCCCTCCCCCCATGAACTCTGTTCCCCGCCAGACGGTGCCTGACTTTCAGGAGACTAGACCTCGTAATTACATTCTCTCGGCCAGCGCCTCCGCGGTAAGCGCCCCCCCCACCCTGGGCCGCCTCCCCCCACCCCTGCAGCACTGGCCCCAAGTGCTCTGGAGCTGGAGCGGGCGGTAAGGCAGGGGTGCTGCACACGCAGCTGGCCCCCACCTCTCCACCGGCCTGGCTGCCTGCCCTGTGACCGTGTGGTGGGACTTGCTTCTCCCTGCAAAATGCTGGTGATGGTGGCGCGGCAAGCTAAACTGAGGAACGCGGTGGACTTAGGACAGCAGCTGTCCCCTCTCCAGGGGCCCTGAGAGTATTGCTGTCCCTACCCCACCCCCTCACCACCTCTGAATGCCAAGCCCTGGGTGGGCCCTCAGGGCACAGGAGGAGTTCACAGACCCTTAAAAGACAGGTGGCAAAGACATCTGCTAGGTGTGTGAGGCAGAGGAGAGGGGTTGGGAGGGCAGAGGGCCCCGCGGCTGTGCCAAGGCCAGAGGCTGGGGAGCAGGGCCTGTCCTGGGGAGGCGGGCAGGGGATGGGCCAGGAAGTCTTCGTATGTCTTGACATCTGTTGTTTTTACAGCCTTGTAGAGATGTTTGGTATTTACCGTTTAGTTTGGGAACTAGGCCAGTCGCACCTCTCCCTCATGCCTGTCGCAACCACTGCTGTGCCTTTTCTGCCCCTTCTGTCTCCCTGAGAGGGAGACCCTCTGGCCCTTGCCCATCATAAGCATGCTGCCAAGTGTCATTGGTGCAGTTGTTCCGTGGCTGTACTCCCTCAGGCGCCAGCCCCGTGTGCTCTTGTGGCCCGTTGCGGGCCTCCAGTGCTGCGCAGACAGAGGCTGCTTCTGCTGTGGGCTTCCCAAGCAGCACTGGGGTCCACGTGGGCTGGCCTGGGTTCACGGTCCACATTCCAGGTTATTGTCTTAGAGTGGATCTCCGGAAGTGGGCAGGAGCAATGGGCCTCCTAAGTCATGGTGGGGAGGGGGAAATCTTTCTTTTTAGACCTTGGATAACTCTTCCTGCCCTCCTCGCTGGGCTGCATGGAAGGAGACACATCCTGGAGGGTGGAGACTGCCCTGTTTTTTTCTTTTGCCACTGAGCCCCGGTGTGACTCAGGCACGAGGCTGCCTTTCTCTGCCAGAGGACAGAAAGGTTCAGTGACTGTCCCAGAGTCACACCGCCCTGCCTCCCAGCCCACTAGCCTTAGCCAAGAGTCAGGGTGGGGTCGGGGACACTCGGTCTCTCTTGAGATCCCACTCAGAGACTGGGGCTGACACTGTAGGAGAAACACAGGCAGGACTTCCCGACTGGCTGTCCCGCTCCCTGCATGTGGCACTCTGCTCTCACACTGGGCCTCACCCTAGCCTCAGCTCCTGGTTGGGCGAGGGTGGAGGGGCAGGATGGGCAGACTAGGGTCTCCGAGAACTGGGGCAGGGCGCAGGCTCTGGGGTCTAGCTGTCCTCCCCTCCCCTGCTGACTGATCCTGTTGTGGTCTCCACAGCTCTGGAATGATGAGGTGGACAAGGTGAGTCGAGGCCTGAGGGGCTGGGGGCGGGCCCAGGCATACCTCCTGGCAGGGCTCTGCCCCACACCCACTGGGCTACTGTTGGGGTGAGGGGCGACTGCTTTCCCTCTGCGGGTAGTAGCCCTTGGGAGGCATTTGCTAGGTGAATTTTCCCGATGGGTGGTGGAGGGAAGGTCTGTCACTGCACCTGCCCTTGGGGTTCCTGAATGGGGCTCTAGCTTCTACAGGGGTCAGGGCTCCAGGTATGAAGTCAGGTAGACCCAGATGTCTCTCTGCATCCCCCAGGGAAGTGACAGGCTGCTCTTCAGGGCACAGGGGAAGGCTGAGGGGAGGGAAGCTGGGCAGGCAACAGGGGCACTCACTTCTGCCCTGCCTTGTCCAGGCCGAGCAGGAGCTTCGAGTGGCCCAGACAGAGTTTGACCGGCAGGCAGAAGTGACCCGTCTCTTGCTGGAGGGAATCAGTAGCACTCACGTGAGTCCTGCCCTCGGGCCCCCCAGTAAAACCTATCCACAGGTAGGAGTGAACCTGAATCTCAGGAGGTGAGCAGGGCAGTGCTATCCCTGAGGGTGGCTTTTAGCATGACCAGAGGGGCTTTCACAGAGCAAGTCCCACAGGGTTGGGTATCTCTCTCTGCCCCCAGTGGAGCAGGCGGCTGGGACAGAACACATGGGAATGCTGGGCCAGGGTCTGGCAGAGGACTAGGGTAGAGATGGAATTTTTTGTCCCGAGGCTCTGCTCACCCCCCAGGGCAGGAGGTTGGACCTCAGCACTGACCTCTTCCCCACAGGTGAACCATCTTCGCTGCCTGCACGAGTTCGTCAAGTCTCAGACGACGTACTACGCGCAGTGCTACCGCCACATGCTGGACTTGCAGAAGCAGCTGGGCAGGTGTGGGGCGGGCACTGGGGTCCCCCAGCTCCCAGACGCAGTGGGCAGTGGGAGCTCCTCCAGGCAAGGGCCTTCTCCCTGGGAGCTGAGGGCCTCTACACACACAGCCCGACTGGAGGGCTCTGCTCTGGGCCTGCGCACCCCATGTGTATGAGGGTCAGATGGTAGGCCTTGGTTACCAGTGAGTCCCTTGGAGTTCTGAGAGCAGTTTCTAGAGAATGCTTGGGGTGTGGAGGTTTGGGGCGGGACCATCTCACTCTTGCTTTGCTCTTCCCTTTGTGCTGCCAGCTCCCAGGGTGCCATGTGAGTAACAAGGGCATCTGGGACTGGGGAGGGGCCCTTGTCTGCCTTTGGGGTGTTTGGGGAGGCCTGTGGGAGTCCCTCAGGGGCACAACTCCTGCCTGTTGAAGTGCTGTCTTCTCTCCAGATTCCCAGGCACCTTTGTGGGCACCACAGAGCCCGCCTCCCCACCCCTGAGCAGCACCTCACCTACTACCACTGCGGCCACTATGCCTGTGGTGCCCTCTGTAGCCAGCCTGGCCCCTCCAGGGGAGGCTTCCCTCTGCCTGGAGGAGGTGGCCCCCCCTGCCAGTGGGACCCGCAAGGCCCGGGTGCTCTACGACTATGAGGCTGCTGACAGCAGTGAGCTGGCCCTGCTGGCTGATGAGGTAGGCCTGGTGCCACACGGGGGGGGGGGGGGGGGCAGGAGCAGGCTGGATGAGGAGCCACCAGGGAACCAGGACTGGGTGCATGCGATGTTGGGGGATGCTGTGTGGGGGGAGTGTAGGGGCCAGGAGGTTACGAGGGGATTCTAGCTCTGCAGAAGCAATCCTTACTCTGCCAGCTCTCAGCAGAGTGGGCAAGGTGGTGAACACCTGCCACTGAAGGTACAGACACCCTCATCATGGGGAGGTAGCAGCTCTGTCCCCACTTAGACCGGGGGCCAGCTCTACCCTTGGCCAGGGCATGACCTTCCCTTTCTGCCATCCCTCTGCAGCTCATCACTGTCTACAGCCTGCCTGGCATGGACCCTGACTGGCTCATTGGCGAGAGAGGCAACAAGAAGGGCAAGGTCCCTGTCACCTACTTGGAACTGCTCAGCTAGGCAGGCCCCCTGCCCATTCTGGCCTGGGCAGAAGAGGACAAGGATAGCCCTGCCACTTACCTTATCTGCTGGCGATGCAGCTGCTCAGGATGGGGAGACTAATTCACCCCATTCTGCCTGTGCCCCAGTTATCGGCTGTGAGAAGCCCAAGAGGCTGAATGGCCCCAGCCCTGCTTCTACCCTGTGGTTCTGGAGCCCCCAACCTTGCCTGCACCTCCTGAGCACCCCAACCCTCCTGGCTCCTACTAAGGAGGGAGGAGCTGCCTGCAGCAGCTGCACGTGGCACCTAGGCCAGGATGGGGGCAGCCACAGATGGGCCTAGAAAGCCCTGTGGCACCCTTGGCAAGAAGAGAACCCCTGCCATTTAGTTGCCAAAAGCAGCAAAGGGGAAAGTAGTGATAGGCAGGGCTCTGGCAGGGAGGGGAGAGCCTGGCGCAGCATCTTTTGGTGCTACCCTGCCCCTCCCACCCCTTACAGCTCAAGCCAAGTCTGGTGGCTGCAGCCTTCACCTCTCCACACTCACTTTTTAACTGGTATTTCTACTGCCTGTCGCTTGCTCTCTAGCCAATGACGAATAATAAACCCTCCTCACGCATGAGTTGCCTGGGCTCCTGTCAGGGGCCGGCCCTGCAGGTGGGCAAGGGAATGGAAGACTTCTGCTTCGCTCCACTCATTCTGGGTGGAGTGACCTACAGAGTGAGCAGGGTGCCCTGCAGTGGGCCCCACAAGATACTAGTGCAGTGGGAAGTGCAGCCTGCCTTGCTCACGTGGGGCCTGTGCCTCAGCGGGCCCTGCTGTTCCGAGATACGAAGCTGCACAAGAAACATTTTATTCCTAAGAAAAAACTTCCTAAATTTGGATTGTGGAGTAGACTGCAGAACCTGCCTGACAGTTTAAGCTCTAGTCACTGGTGGCTGTCAGCACTTTCTGCTGGTCAGACACAGCCCAGCACATGGCCCACATGTTCTCACTGTCCTCGGTGACCATGTTTTGCAGGTGAGGAAAGATAAGCAAGACAGTCACCTTCTCAAGGGATAACTGCCTAGTGGCCGAGCAGAAACTCAAGCCCAGGTCAGCCTGATTCTAGAAACCTCTAGATGGCCCTTAGTGGGGCCTCGCACTCTGACTTCAATTCTAAGGAGGCCGACAGCTGCTGGGCTTCTGGAGAGGGGGACAGAAAAGGCAGAGGGTAGAGCTGCAAGTAGGAGCTGCAGAGCTTCAAGAAAGGCCACAGAAGAGCTCAGCCAGCTGGGCAGATGGAAGAGAAAGGAACATGTAACAATGTCCACCCAGCATGCCCCTCTGCCTGAGGACATTAACAGAGGGGTGCTGACAAGTCAACCACGATAAGTATCCTGCCTTCCCAAGCCATGCCTGGGTCCCTGACCAAGGGAGACTACTGTTCAAGGTTGGGAGTTGGCTTGTCATTCCCAGGCCTTGAAGTTACACATGACACAGTTGTCTATAAACAGTATTTTAGTATTTGTATAAATAGACCACAGTATTACCAAAAAACTGCAAGTACAGATCATGGAAAACAGATTTTCAAACCCGTGCCTAGAGCCTCTCTCCTGGACTGTCACACACTAGCTCCCACGTCTCCCCTGGGCCAGCCAAGTGCTGTGGGGAATGCTTGAAGGATAGGAATTCACCTCTTTGGGGCATTTTGAATGTGAGGGCCTAAGCACGAGGGGCTCTTGGCTCCCCGCCCCTGCTGTTGACCTCTTAATCTGTTATAAAAATAATGTCAGCAGACGGGTGGTAGGAGTCGTGGCCACTCTGGGGAGAGGGTGACAGGATCTGGCCTCTGTCGCAGACTGGCCTCGGCAGTCACGGCACCCCCACCGCCCAGGGCCACGGCGCTGGAGAGTGGTAGGCGCGCAGCATGCCACTGCTCTATCTTTGCACGTGACGGACAAAGGCCTGCACCAGCTGGATTAGAGGCTCCTGGCTCTCGGGGCTGGCTTTGGAGAGAGAGCTGGACTTGGCCTGTGGTGAGGGGAGGACACCAGCAGCAGGGGAGCTGGGGGCTCCCCGGCGGAAGTAGCGCGAGAGGCTGGAGAGCAGTGTGCTCTACAAGAAAGAAGCAGCTCAATGAGGCCTAGCACCTCTGGGTCACCATCCCCACCCCTCAGGAGCTGGCCAGGCAGGACCCCATGGAGCTCTTGCCCTGCTGGTCCAGATGCCTCTAATCAGAGCCCTCTATCCATCCATACCAACTCCGAGCTGAGCTCCTGCTTCATCCGCTGCTTGTCCCGGGGGTGCACAGCCGGGTCCCTAAGGTACCGCATTGCCTGGGAGATGAGCAGGTAGAAGCAGTTTTCCATGGTAAACATCAGGAGAGACCTGGAAGGAAGGGGAAGCTTTTGGCACTGTTGCAGAGGGCCATTCAACCCAGAGAACGGTGGGCCCATGACTGCCCCAGCCCCTTGTCAGAACCCTGAAGGAGGTCTCACTTTAATGTCCTGGTCCCTTCTGCCTGTGTGCTGAGCCCCACAGCCTGGGGGAGGGGCTCCTTTTTCTTGTCCAGCTGGAAGAAGAGAAGCAAGCAGTAAAAATATAAGCCAACAGTAACAGCTCCCACTTGCTGAAAGTTTCCTGCTTATCAGTGACCTCATTTAATCTTCACAATAATGCTCATGGGTAGGTTCTATCCCCAGGAAGGTCAGATAACACGCCCACGATAGGCTAGGAGGTGGCAGGCTGGAGGAAGAATGGGTGGAGGGCAAGTCTGACAGTACCCAACTTACCTCTCCAAGCATGTTGAGGGCCACATTCACTGTGGCCAGAAGGGTCCCAAAGGAGGGGGCTACTTCAGAATCAAAGGTGGGGGTGGTAAAGCTCAGGGCAAACAGGAAGTTGTATTCAGCAAGATCCAGCGACTACGAGGCAAGACAAGGGTGATCTAGGACCCAGCTAAGAGGCCAGGTGGCTCTCAGTGCTCAGCAGAGGGGAGCAGACCACAAAACAACACAGATTTTAAGGCTCCAGGAAGCTAGCAGAGCCACACCGGTGGCAATTGGTACCTGATCCAGCAGAATCTGGCAGACATCTGGGGTGAAGTGGCGCAGGGCTGCAAGGGTCCTGCTCAGGATCTTGAGAAGGCCGTACTGGACCGTGTGCAAGGCCCGCTGCTCTGAGGCCTCTGTGTCAGCAGTAGGCTGCTTGGAGGAAGAGCAGCAGGCAGGAGCAGCAGGTGTAGCCATAGCAGCGGTGGGCGGTCGCTGGACTCGAGGGGTGACAGCTGAGGGGAGGCCATCTCCATTTTTGTTCTGGGGAGTCAGAAAGCGAAGGTGGAGCCCATGGAAGCCAGGGTGACGCATTCTAGGCACTCATGGGCATTCAGGACTTAGGTACCTGTAAGTAGTGCTGCAGCATCTTGCGGCTGTGCAGGAGGGAGGTGCAGGCCTGGCACAAGTAACCCAGGTTGACCTGGGACACACATGGGAGGGAGAGGAAGATTATCTTGGGCAGCAGCCCCAGTCATCTGACTAGGCTGACCCAACAAGTCTCTACACGATAGCAGTGTGCTTCTCTCACTCCCTGACACTCTTCTCTTACCTGCTAATGCTCACTTGGCCACACTGTAGCCTACAGCCACTAAGTATGTAGCACTGCAAACTTGGGGTCAGGGCTCAGGCCTATACTGTTTACCTAGGACCTAGCTAAATGCCTGACATGTTATAAGGTCCTAAGTAAGTAAAGAAGATGGGGATATGACTGATTCCCATTTTACAGGAAAAGAATACAGGCCTAGAAATAGAAGTGAGGATGGGTGCAATAGCTCATGCCTGTAATACCAGCACTTTGGGAGGCCAAGGCAGGAGGATCACTTGAGCCCAGAAGTTTAAGACCAGCCTGGGCAACAGTGAGACCCTGTCTCTACAAAAACAAAAGGAAAAGAAAAATAGAGGTGAAGTGAGTTGGCCAAAGTCACAAAATCAGTAAATGACAAAAGCTTATCTGGCTCCAGAGCCTGTGTTCTTTCCCTGCCCCCCTCTCCAGCTGGTTCCCAGCTCCAGGTCTGTCCTTTAAGGGATTTGAATAAGGTCTGATAGAGCCCAAGTTATTCATCTACATGGCTGCCCTTCAAGGTGGAGGGAAAACTTCAGCCAGAGTAAGCAAAACGAAACCAAACCCTGTGCTCCCCAAGCGAAAGGCCCATGTTCAGGAATAGCCGGCAATTCACTGGAGGTGCCCCAGAGAGTGTCCATAGCTTCCCTGTTCCCAAGCATTTCCCCAAACCCCTCCAAGACACAGTGTCCAAAGCCCCCACCTGGACATCACGCATGAGCTGAGGCAGGTGGAAGTGCCATTCCTTCATGAAGTTGGACAGCTGTAGAATAAAGCCCACGGTGTGGTCCGCCTCCTCCAGGCAGGCCAGACTCTGCACTGTCCTTACCGCATTGAGGCACTGAGAAGAGAGGGGACAGCAGGGAAGGATGGGGATGGCTCAGGGACCTGAGACACAACCATGCCTGCCCTCCTGTGGAGAGGATTGGTTCTGGGTCCACAAACACTGAGGTGGCAGCACAACAGGTGGCTTGGCAGTGCAACCAAGTTTCTGTCTGAGCTGACCCGAGACCCTTCCCGTCACTCAGCAGACTGGCTGGCCAGTGAGCCAACAGTCCTCAGCACATCTCAGAAATGAGGGCATCAACACACCTCCACTGCCAAGGCCCAACCTCCATACCCACTTGCCCCCTGAATGGCCCAGATCCCTTTTTACTCTGAGGCCTCCTCTCTCGTGATGCCAGCGGGCCCTCACCTGTAAGGTCCGCTCCTGGTGGACACCCACAAAGTCCAGGGCCTCGGTCAGGAAGTTGTACCGCAGAGTTTTGAGCAGCTGTTCCATCAAGGACATGGACAGGCGGTAGACACCCGGCCAAGAGGGGGCATCCACGGACTTCCGAGAGGCACTAGGTGTCTAAGACAAACAGCAGACAAGCTCAGGACACAGTGCCACAGGAACCCAGCTGACAGGGAGTGTAGGGCCTCCTTGCAGTACAGCAGCTAAGGCAACTGGCTGCTGGGAGGAGAAATGTACCAGGGTGGGCACAGCCACTGCCTGGCAACCAGTAGGGCCAGAGAAGGGGCCAAGGCCAGCAGATGCAAGGAAAGAGCACTAGGCAGAGATTCAAGATCCTGGGTTCCAGACTCAGGTCTGGCACTAACCAGCTGTGTGAACTTGGACATCACTGCCCTGCTCTGGCCCTCATGTGTTTCCTCTAAAGGGCAGCTGGGCTAGATGCCCAGCTACTTAACAATTCTCCTAAGAGTGAGAGGTTCAAGTGAAGACTACTCTTTTGGGATTAAGAGACATCTGTTGAACTATGAGTAACCAAGGTACACAAAGGGCAGGGTGCTGAGGGCACATCAAGCCCTCATACCACCCACTTCCCTTTTCTTGGTCCCATGGGACAGGGGTGGAGTCACAGTGACGCACTGCCTTTCAGAGGGAGAGAGGAGAGGACAGCTGTCCTGGCTGCAGGACTAATCTTGGGGATGTGTTCTTTGGCCCTCCTTATGCTTATAACAGGAAGAATCCATCCCATCTCCCAAAGGTGGTGCAAAGAGATTAGGTGGTACCTTCTGGTGGCAAGTTTGTTAGAGATCAGCCTCAGGGTGAGGAAGATTCCTAACCATCAACGCATTAACAAGCCATGAAGAGGAGAGCAACTTCCAGGGCCAGATGGGAAGGGTACTTTTCAACTGGAACTGCAGGTTGGCCATGCCGGGCCTCCCAGCAAACTCCTGGCACTCACCTGCACTGTGCCATTGGTGCTGAGCTGGTACACGCTCAGGAGGGGCAAACAAATGCTCTGAGTGATACCAGCTCCAGCCACTGCTGTGGCTCCCTGGGAGGGAAGGACATAGAATGAGACAGAGCCTGCTCCTGCCCCACCACAACCAGAGCCTAAGCCTACAGCCCTCTGCCCAGGAGTAGGTAGGGCTCTTGGGCTAGACCACAGCTTCTGGAGTATCGGAACCCTCACAACATAAGCAAGGAGGTCCCCTCCTGCCCTTGGCTGGCCTCCTACCTGCTGGGTGCGAGCCAGGGTGAGGAGCAGGTGCAATGAAGCCTCAGTGAAGTGCAGGTTCTGCTTCATGCGAAGACTCACCTCCAGGGTGGTGAGGAGGGTGGGCAGAATGGGGAGCCTGCGGGTCACCTGCAGCCACGAGTCACCATCCTCATCTACCTCACACAGCTCCTTGGCCAAGTGCAAGCCCAGAACACACACCTGCTGGAGCCCAGGAGCGAAGATGAGTAGAAGAGGAGGAATGAAACAGTCCAAGGGAAGGAAGAGGAGGAGGATGATGGGCAGCCATGGGCCTGGACGCCCAAGACCTGCTTGGTCACACACCGCCAATGTGAGCTTGACTATCAGAACTCAACACTATCTCCCCATCCTGCCCCTCTTGGGGCCAGCTCTCAGTGAACAGCAACTCCACCTACTCTAATGCATAACTCCCCTAAACCTATGGGCTCTACATCTGCTTCCTCCCTCCACCTTCACTCACACTGTTACCGAGCCTTGTCAGTGCCACCTCCTGTCCCCAGTCTGGATGCTCCACCCAACTCCACCACTAGGAATTGGAGAGACCTCACCACCTCTTGCTGCACTAATGCAGTTGCCTCCTAAATGGTCTTTCTCCAGCCCGTCTCACTGCCTGCCTCTACCAATCCATGTCATCTTTGAAAAGGCATTTTCACTCCGAGTCATGGATCAGGGTGGAACCCAGGCTGTAAGTTTTCCCTGCACTTCTCTCCTGCATTGCTTGTCACAATGGGACTCCTCTGCTTCTCTGCATAGTGTCTAATCTGTTAACTCTTCCTCCCAGGGTGTGAACTCTACAAGTGCAGCAACTATCTGTCTTGCTCACTAGTCACCCCAGGGTCAGACACAGAGCTGGCAGGCAGTGGGAAGGACAGACAGCTTGCTAGGGCACTCCCTCACCCCATCACGCTGGTCCTTGTGCCGGGGCCGAGAGCAGTCATCGGTCTCCATGCTATCCTTGTCCTCCGTGGCACTGCCTGATGCCAGACTGTGGCGAGTTTGGTCAAAGAGTGCAATCACCTCTTCTTGGAGGGTCTCACAGACGTTCAGCACCAGCTGGGAGTACTGGGGTATGTCACTTACTGGAGAGCAGACAGGGAGGGGACACAGTCATGCTCACCAGGCCAACTCTCACTGATTCCTTCCCAGGCAGGGGGCTGGGAATATGGTAGAGTGCTAAGAGGGGAGTGTCTGGTGGGAAGGGAGGAAAGACAGGTCAGGAAGAAAAAGAGTATTCTTGAGGTAAAATTCCAAGACTGAAAGTTCAAAAGTCACAAGAGAAATGTGTGTCCCTGAGCTGGAGGAAGGCCCACCCAGAATGGCTGCCAGCAGGGACAGGCAGACTGCTGCTGCCCCTGCCCCTCACCTCTCATCTCCTTCATTTGCAACACTGTGATGAACGCTGAGAACACTTTGGCCTTGGTCTTCTCCATCAGTTGCTGGTCTGCCTGCAGCACTCCTTCCAAGATCTCCGTTAGGGGTCCGAGGATTTCATCCACAGAACCTAACTCTCTAGAAAGAATATATAGGGGCAGAGGGGGGATAACACACCTCATGGAAGGCCATACTCTACCCACACTCCACATCAGGGTGTCTCCCAGGCAATCTGCCTCCCCTGCCTTCTGCCATGTCACGCCCACTCCCTATGAGGGAAAGCCAGGCCAGTTCAGACCCACTTTCTCCCCTTCGGGAAGGCGAAAGGCCAGTAAGTGGAGTGAGCAGGCGCTGCCAAGGAGGCTCTGGCCTCAGCCCACCTCTCCTGGCACAGCGCTCACCTCTTCCACTGCCGGAGGAGGATGAGCAGCAGAGTGCACATCATGGAGCCGAGGCGGAGGCAGTTCACGGAGGCTGGAACTAGGAGCTGAGGGGAGACAGCACACCAGTGAGAAGCCTGACTTCCTGTGAGCAGACACAGTGAGAGGATTCACACTTTATCCACAGGGCACATCCTGGACACATGCTTTTCTTCCCTGGCAGCGAGTTCACAGGGGTGGAGTGGAGTGGAAGAAGCCCCTGCTGACGTACCGCAGCCTCTGGCGTCTCCCAGCTTCATGTGAACCCTCTGACCTGACCACTGTGCCACCAGCTGCAAACAACCGAACTCTGCTATTTGATTCTGGTGACTCTCTCCCTGGGAGGAATGAGAAACCTTCCAGATACACTTACTAACGCTTTGGTCCCATCAAGTACATCAAGAAAGAGCTGTCGACGTGCTGCACAGTCAGTCAGGTGCATTATATCTGCCTGCAAAGGAACAGAAAAAGATTTCAGCTGGGAAAATTTCCCAGACTTTAGAGCCAAGAAATGTGGGGCCCTCTGTCAGGCAACTAGCCGTTGATAAGTCACTGCAGCCCTGATTTAAAATGGGGCTTGAGAGCCCTGCTGTTTCTGTTGACTCTTAGCTATCTATGTTCAGAGTCAAGTCTAAGTTCATCCGTCCTCTGCTTAGAACCCTTCAAAGCTTTCCCAATGCCTGGGAAATGCAAACCAAACTCTTCAACATGACCTGGAGGCCCCACAGGATCTGGTCCAACTGATTCTGGTATCACCCCCACTGTGCTCACTCCAGTCCAGCCCTACTCACTCCTGCCTCCTTCTTGGACACACCAAGCTCCTTTCCATTTCTGCACCTTGGTACCTGCGAGCCCCTGTGCCCAGACCTCTCCTCCACAGGTGTTCTACCTGGAAGGCTTCTCCACACACTCAGATCTCAGTTGGGACATTGCCTCCTCAGAGTGGGCCTCCCTGACTACTTCTGTCTTACATGTTCACTACCATAGCACCTTATTTCCTTCACAGACAGTTACCACTATCTGAAACCATATTTTTTATTGGCAAATTTGTTTACAATTTACCTCCCTCAAGGACCACCCCTCTACGAGACTAAAGATCTTATCTGCCTTACTCACTGCTGTATCCTGATGCCTGGCATATGGTAAGCATTCCACTAATAGCCATTAACTGAATGAATGAATGAATGAATGATAAACATCCTGGACTTAGCCAGACAGGTCTCCTAGGGGAGAAGTGGATGGTGGGATTTTCAGAGCCACAACTCAAAAACTGCTTCCTAACTAGGACCTAAAAGGCAGGCGACACAGAGATTATACCGTGGGGGAATCAACCACTCCCAAAGATGGCTGAGCCTTTCAGTGTGTCTGGGGTCTTAGGGGTCCACAGCCACTGTGCCATAGCAAGAGTGTTCACACATCCACTCTTTCTAGGCTCAAAGCTCCAAGTATGTGGGCAGTCTGGCACCAGGGAACAAATTTCACAGAAGTTGTACGAGACGCTTGGAACAAGGAGACATCCATCAAGCTGAAGTTGTTAATGAAGTCAAGATATTTGTCTGTATACCCTAGGGAAAAATAGTTCACTACCAAGTCCTTATGATACAGCATGATGGCATCAAACTATAAAAAATGCCACAAACGGCCAGGCGCGGTGGCTCACGCCTGTAATCCTAGCTCTCTGGGAGGCCGAGGCGGGCAGATTGTTTGAGCTCAGAAGTTCGAAACCAGCCTGAGCAAGAGCGAGACCCCGTCTCTACTAAAATTAGAAAGAAATCAATTGGATAACTAAAAATATATAGAAAAAATTAGCCGGGCATGGTGGCACATGCCTGTAGTCCCAGCTACTCGGGAGGCTGAGGCAGGAGGATCGCTTGAGCCCAGGAGTTTGAGGTTGCTGTGCGCTAGGCTGACGCCACAGCACTCACTCTAGCTTGGGCAAAAGAGTGAGACTCTGTCTCAAAAAAAAAAAAAATGTCACAAACAATGCAAACTCTCTTTCAAAACCAACTCTGAGTAGCACGCAATGCAAAGACAATGGCCTCTGTTTTTTCTAAGACCAGGAAATGCAGTTTCTAGAACCAGTGAAAATAAACTGCTCTTTAGACAGGGTGCTGCTACAGCTGTCAGAGCTACCTGCTGACTAGTCTATAAATATTTACCTAGTATCTACAGGGCACACAGCACAAGAAGGCAATCACACATTTGCACAAGAGGTAGATGCAGGAAGGGAACACCTTAGATCTAGTCAGGCCCAAAGGGACCTACACAAGGCTCTAAGAACGTCTGAAAGGATTTCAAATGACTTCTCTACACTCTTCTTTTTTTTTTTTTTTTTTGAGACAGAGTCTCACTCTCTTGCCTGGAGCGAGTGCCGTGGCGTCAGCCTAGCTCACAGCAACCTCGAACTCCTGGGCTCCAGCAATCCTACTGTCTCAGCCTCCCGAGTAGCTGGGACTA
>CAUYSK010107544.1:0-30805 GCA_963575035.1 Avahi laniger | reverse complement strand
TATTTTCATCGACAATATATTCTAGACATAGAAAGGAGAAATAAATGGAGAGAAAGAATATTTGGAAGAAGACTTAATTAGTGAAGAAAGATGTGAGCTAGTGAGCCTCAAGAACATCCAGGATTCCTAGAGATCAAGAGGGGAAGAAGCAATTGAAGTCAGAGAAACACAATGAATGTAGGTTTGTAACATACGGGCTCTTAGCGGTCTCATGAAGCTTGTGGACCTCTTCTCAGAGAGTTTCAAAAAGTACAAAAATAGTAAGAATAAAGTTTAAAATAGCATACATAAACAAGAATATAAATATAGACAAATATAAATGCAGTTATCAAAATTAAACAAAAAACTTTTAGATATAGTAATAAATGTGCTTATTTATTTATGTTGATGACACAAAATTCATATTTTATTTGATAAGATATTTCAGACCCTATTATAATTTCCTTTTGTCTTGGAAAAACTTGAGGAGACAGTTGCCAGAGAAAGGATTTTGTTTTTTTGGTCTATGGCCATACTACCCTGAACTCATCTGATCTTGCCTGATCTTATGAAGCTAAGTAGGGTCGGGCCTGGTTAGTACTTGGATGGGAGGAAGAACTTTTTTGCATTCAATAACAAGATCCAGCAGTGAGTCTAGTGACTCCCATTATTGAATTAGTAGTGAGTTTCGAAGCCTGAATATCAGTGATATCTTGAGATATCTGCAGCAACTTCAATGTGACATGAATATATCTATTACTTCTATTCAAGACAAATTTATAGTTGTTGTTTATAACTTCTGTGGTCCGTGGCGTACCTTCACAACAGAAAGAAATGCTAACGTTCAGTTAGAAGTTAAAGAAAATAAAGGTGTAACAATTTCCCTAGCAAAGTTCATGGACCCCTGCAGTTCTATCCATGGACCTCTAAATTTCCTGTGGACTCAGACCAAGTATCCAGAGAAGCTGATGGTGCACCATACATACTTCTTTAAACGCCTTATGGGTGTGAGACACAGTAACAAGTGCTTCATGTTATCTTTCCAACATACTATAAGAAAGAAATTGGTATAATGGGCACTGTTATTTAAAAAATAAGAAAACTGAGGCTCAAGAAATTTTATGTAACCTGCTTAGGGTCACATACATAATGAATGTCAGCTGCAGTATTAGAGTTGAATAGCATACTCTAAAGCCTTTGTTTGCTTTTCCCACTGTGAAATACTACCTAGAGAATCAGCAGAGTATTTTAAATAGGCAGTTAGAAGATAGACACAGCCAGAGCAAGGAGTTGTTTTCAAGAGTAGGAGGAATAACAATTGGAAAAGCGGGGCAGGGCTGAACTTTGGAGGGTTCTAAAAAGCATGCACATACGCACAGAGAAATAAAGTAAATGTTTTGGAGAATACAAAAATAAGACCATAGGAGGTGTGACAGTGAAAGCAATGTTTCAGAAAAAAATAATCTGATGGTAAGAATTCATCAGATTGCAATAGTAAAGATTATTATAAAATTTTCTCTCCCGAATATTTTGGAGTAAGTCTAAAATGACACACTCCTGTTAAATGCTTTATCTCAAATTAGTTGAACCCTTTTAATAATAATTTTCTGAAGGTGTTTTGGGATTTTTTTTCCCTCAAACTCTGTTTTTAAATATAGCAAGACACACAAAACATCTACTTACCAATACTTGTGCAACTTTCGCCGTCTGCATCCAGCTTCCACCCTTCGTAACATGAGCACTTGACTATGTGCTTGTGCTGCTCACACACTTGACTGCACTTCAGATGATTGCTACAATAATCCACAATTTCACATGTTTTATTGTCTTTGTTGAGTTGAAGTCCTTCAGGGCAGGAACAGATAATTCCTCTTCCAGGAACAACAGAACAGTGATTGCTGCAGCCTCCGTTGTTCAAAGAACATTCATCTATAAAAAGAAGGGAACAGATTGTAGGTCTTATTAATTGCTTTCCTCAGTGAAATACTAATCACTGAACTCAATTTTTACAGTTAGACCCAGGATATTATAAATAAATATAAGAAAGCCCTCTTTGGATGTTTTTTTTTCTCCCAGAGGCTGGTATAGAAATGATGATAAAATTAATCCAATGATGAAATTTAATTCTATATGATAAGAATTGGGAATAGAACATATTCATTTCTATAAAACTTTGGTGTATAGTTTCCTTTACCCCATATATGTAAAGTAAATTCAATGTTTTCATTATTGCTGGAAAGATTAGGCTGAGCCTTTTATCAGCTGTGCAAAATCAGTTATACAGATCTTCCAAAAAAGATGCACACACATTGATGATCTGAATATTTGACTTATCTTAATGTTAATCAATAAACAACTATATACATATGCACATACATGCATATATATGCATAATATCTACTTAACTTTTCCTATATCTATAGTCTGATCTGTATTTCTAACACAGAACAGATTACTTTGTCCTTTAGTGGTCTCAGGCATTTATTTTTAAGTTAGGTAAAGTGTACATTGTACCCTATATATTGGTTATTACGATTAATTCAATGAGGTCATGGGAACAAGATAAACAATGCAATCATTCTACTTTATTACTAAATTACAGGCTCCATGATGGTATAGAAAATGTCTTTTCTGTTTACCTGTGTATACCTCACAGATAGCACAGTGTCTAACATTGTGTAAGCAGTTAAAAATATTTGTGAATTAAAAAAAAATAGTAAAATTGTCTAAAATCACACAACTGACAAAAAATTGAGCCAATATTGTCTACTTGGGAAAATTTCATATATCCTTAAAGAAAATAACAGATAATTGTTTTTGTAATCACATTATTATCTACTATTGTATAGCATCAGGTACATAGTAATAAGGCCAAAAGAAATTTCGTTTTTCTTTGCTTTAAAATATTTTTGAGCTTTCAAAAACTGATTATTTGTGTGTATTTTGACATGTGCTAAAAAGCCTGCTGTCTAATAATTGGTAGATTGTAGTAATATTTGTTTATATACCTCAAATATTTCCTGTTCTCTATGGAAAATTATCCAGCTCAAAATGGGCTGAAATGTAAGGTTTTTAAAAACATTTTCACATGTTTTAAAGTTCTATATGGGTCAATTCTTCTTCATATTATTTGTCACCATCAAAGAAGTTATAGTAATAAGAAAAGGAAAATAATTGCATTAACTGTTTGCTCTTAGAATTCACTTCAAGTTTGCTATTATTTTAGAAGAAAAAAATAGATTAATTTCTTGGTTCCTCCAAATATGTTTGTTCACCTGTAATCATAAGCATTTCAAAACAGCAGTTATTTCAAAGTATTTGCCCCATTTTAGTTCAATTGACATTCTTTTTCAAAAAAATTACTGTAAAGAAATGTCATCATGCCCAGCAGGTGAAAAAAAAAATTGTTACAATGCTTTTAGCTTATTTCAAATATCACTATTCTCTCAGTATTGAAATGTCTCTAATACTATCTGTGGAATTAAGTTACAGATTTTAGGTTAAAAAAATTGACACTGAAATTTAAAATTAAATACATAAATTTAATGCCAATATTTTCATAGCTAGTCCCTACCAATTCTTTCTTAGTCCAAATCTATCATTAATTCTGTAATTTCTTTTAAAGTTTTTTATTACCTCACAGATACTCTGGTTGACCAAACTCTAGTCAGACTCCTTTGAGTCCTCTTCTTCATCAGATCTCAACCCTAGCCTGACCTATAAAAACTGCAGACTCTCAGTACAAATGACTTCATCCTTCCTTCCACCACACATACTAGAGGACTTGAACAAACACTAGCATCTTGTCTAACAGTTGAAGTCTATGTTCCTTGAATGATCTCAGCCCCTTTAAAGTGCCTGCTTGAAAAAGCTCAATCCAGACAGAAGAATTTTCCAGCCAAAATCTGGTGATAGGCAAATAGGCTTCTGAACTCCCTCTTAGAGCAGTTACTTTAGAAAGTTTGTCATTATAAATCCTTTCTCTGCCCCTTTAGGATGTAAATCTTCTACCACCTTGAATTGTCTTCTCAAGGACCTGAGAGCTTTCTCTTTGAAGTGCGAACACTCAGGAAGGCAGCTCTCACTCTCCCTCTGAGCCCCGGGGTGCCTTGCTCTGACTTGCTGCCACTGCCTCCTGTCATAAAGATAAGAAAACTTGTTTCTCCTCCAGATAAGCACCAATTAACAAACCCAGATGGTCTAGTCACATTGACCAACCTCCCTTAACAGCCCTTAGTGCCTTTCCCTTAACGCACCTTAGCCTTTAAAAAGGTCCCAGTCTTATTTTTGGTAAAGTTGAGTTCAGCTAACACTGGACGTTCTTCCTTATCGCAAGAATTATTACTGAATAAAATCTATACTTACTGCTTTTACTAGTGTCCAACTTTGTTTTCCTTTGACATACCCTTATAACAGAATTCAACACTTAACTCCATTTATAAATGATTAAAATCTCTTTTCATTTGTTTCTTAAGTTCATCTCTCTTTTCTTTTGAAATTATTAAAAAATTCCACTGAAAATGTAATCTCTTCACTATGATTAGAAGATTTATATCCTTGTGTTCTCCTTTTCCTTATATATGTTGCATATAACCATAGAAAATGCAGTTTAATACCTTGGATAGTATTTGGTTTAGCTTTTCATTCTTCTAACTCTTCCACAACTTTACCTTTTAAAGTGCAGAGTGAAGTAGCCCATGTAGTGCAATATGCTACAGTGGTACAATCAGAATAAAAATACTTTTGTATCTTCTCTGGCACTTCCACACCAGCTTCCTTGTAATCTCTTTCAATTTCTATAGCCTTTTGAAATGTTTGTGCAAAATTTCTTAGCTGATGGATATAGTGGCTAGATAAGTAAGACATGATTTTTAATTTTGAAGTAGGCAAAGAAATGAATTCAGAAGGAATTTCCTCTTTCCTCTTTTATGTTCCCAATTTGGACAGTGGAGAATAGAAAAATAAGGCTGTGTCTTCTTACCATTCTTTTCATTTTTCTCAATGAGCATGTTTTCTCTCCTTTGCCTTTTATTTACTTCATTTAACTTGAGGGATGGGGAACAGGTGGAAAAGCATTAATATTTTCCAATATTTGTTGTGCATCAGGCATTATTACCATGATTACCCGAGAGATATCATTACTTCCATTTTTATGATGAGGAAACAGACATTTTAAGAAATTAAGTCACCTGCCCAGATAACTTACTCAAAGTAATTAAAGAATAGAATTTAAGCTTGTCAAAGTCTAGAGTCTTTCCATAATTACACACTTTCTCTTTTAAGAGTATTGATATTTTGCTTCTTTTAGAATCATACTTACAACTTTCCTTAGCAAGCCTCACATAAAGTTGTTCTTAGACCCTCTCACCAACCCATTCCATTACGAAGAACAAGCTGGATGAGAAAGAATTAAAGACAGAAAAATAAAGCCTGTCATCTTTTTTTTCTTTTTTTTTTTGAGACAGAGTCTCGCTTTTTTTTGCCTGGGCTAGAGTGAGGGCCGTGGTGTCAGCCCAGGTCATAGCAACCTCAAACTCCTAGGCTCAAGCAATCCTCCTGCCTCAGCCTCCCCAGTAGCTGGGACTACAGGCATGCATCACCATGCTTGGCTAATTTTTTCTATATATTTTTTAGTTGTCCAATTAATTTCTTTCTATTTTTAGTAGAGACGAGGTCTCGCTCTTGCTCAGGCTGGTCTTGAATTCCTGAGCTCAAACAATCCTCCCATCTCGGCCTCCCAGAGTGCTAGGATTACAGATGTGAGCCACCGCGCCCGGCCAGCCTATCATCTTTTATTTGTAAATTTTTTGTTGTTTAGTTTTAGTTATTTTGTCTGAATCTTTTGATTTAAATTTTATCCTCATCGATGAAAACTTACATTTACTCTTTCAAGGTTATTTTATACAACAATCACAGACTTTCTGAAAGAAAGAACATTTTACTACATAAATTTTAAAAAGAATAACAGTCTTTTTTGTATAATTCCGTATGCTATTAATGCTCAACTGAGATCAAAATATGATAACTTTAGGCTTAAATGTAGTTGTCTTTTCTACTTTTAATCAGTCAGCTTCGTTATTTTCTAAAGTAATTTTCTCACAGCCGCGAGTCATCTCATTATTGTTCTTATCATTCTGTAAACTCTTCTTCATTACTCCATTGATGTCACCTTCAATATTATCTAGAAAACACACTTTTTAATATCTCCTTGCTAAATCTCTGATCTCCCCACAGAGAAGGAAATGTAATTTTCTTTTATATATGCTGGCTGGCATAAGAGAGATGGTTAGTCAAAGTGATTTCAAAGCTCATTGAAATCATTTTTTTCTTACATTTTTTTAAATTTTAAAATATTATGGGGGTACAAATTTTTTGATTACAAGGACCACTTTTGTAAAGCTTGAGTCAGGGCTATAAGTGTGCCCATCACCCAGACAGTATTCACTGTACCTGTTAGGTAAGTTTTCACTCATCATTTTAACAGCATAAAGCATACTTAACAAAGCTATCATATGACTAAGAACTAGAGAGAAATTATATCAAACTGGGTAATATTCTAGTGGTTTCATTGTTCACTCTCTTCTTTTCCTCTTCCTAAAAAACAGTTTCTATTGTAATAATTATAAAGCATATCCAAATACATAGGGTGGTAGTAAGCTTCATCCCACCAATCAGTAATAAGAAGGTTTACCTGTTCTGAGTAACCCACTGACAACGAATAATAGTTAAATTGTGCGAACAGCATTGACCATCCAGAAATCTAAACGATGAGCACAGCTCTACAATTGTGAAGTGAATTAGGTATAGGTTAGCTTTTTTTGTGTGTTTTATTTTCAGAAATCCCTGATCATATTTAAAACAACTTTTTCCATGGATTTATAGTGCCTGAAAAATGTAGATAAGGTTCAGTGCTAGAATTTACATTAAAGAGAATGAGTGGTCGGAATGAATGCTACTGTAATAGGTAACAATAAGTGGACTCAAAGGTTATATTAATAGTTTCCAGGGAGAAGCAAATGCAGTTAAATATGCAATACCGCAAAGATCGCCTTCATCGGACCCATCAGGACAATCCTTTTGTCCGTTGCAGAGCTTTTCTGGCTGCAGGCAGACTGAAGTATCATTAGCACAAGGGTACTTGGGTGGTCCACACAAGAAACTGTCACAGTCATCTTCATCTGATTGATCCTCACAATCAATATCTCCATCGCATACCCACGCTTTGTTGATGCATCTCCCTTAAGAAAACAGAAAGAGCATGCATTTGATTTTTGTAATCAGGTGGCCATTTTTTAATGGGTGGCCATTACTGTCTTCAATCAGAGGCGGAATTACTTGTCTTTAGCAAGAAATCTGAGAGTTGTTTTTTTTTTTTTTCACTACAGCATTTGAATACTTCTTGCCCTGGTTGTTAAATGGCTGTTAGTCTTTAAGCCTTGATATTTTCTTTATTTCAAGTTATTGTCCTGCTGTATGTAAAAAGATTTTTTCCTCTGACTAATTGAAAGTTTAATTACAATACTTTCAAATGCAAATTTGAAAGATATATTTATGTATTAGAACCTTTCAGAGGCCTAATTTTAGGGAAATTCTATCCCTCCCTGTCAGAAACCTTAATTTCGGTAAATGCCTCATTTTAACAGAGGTTGTTCTTCTATTTACATTTGTAACCTCAATTCCTCAACTTCTCATTCTAGACATATGTACATGCCCTTTCATAAAAGAATATCAAACATTATTAAACATTTTGGTAGCTAGCATACGCACAGACAGAATTTATAGAAATATAGTTTTTTATTGTCTTTAAAAGAAAAAAAATGAAATGATGTCTTTTTTGTGTATGTTATTTTTAGAGGCTGGGCCTCCCTCTTGCTTAGGTGATCTGGTACTCCTGGGTTCAAGCAATTGTCCCACCTCAGCCTCCCAAAGTGCTAGGATTACCCGCATCAGCTACTGTGCCCAGCCAAAATGATTATTGTTTAGCCAGCATGTTTCAAAAGCAGCAGTGTAAAATCCATAAAAAACAATGATCATTGTTGTTTATGTAAACCTTTTTTCACTGCAGATTATTCCTCCTTTTCACACTGTTTTCAATTTTATCCTAATTAATCATGTTTTCTGGATTATACAATGTTCCATTGTTAGGTGAATTAAAAAACATGTAAAGATAAATAGTATATAGGCTGGGCACGGTGGCTCACACCTGTAATCCTAGCTCTCTGGGAGGCCGAGGCGGGCGGATTGTTTGAGCTCAGGAGTTCGAAACCAGCCTGAGCAAGAGCGAGACCGTCTCTACTAAAGTTAGAAAGATATTAATTGGACAACTAAAAATATATAGAAAAAACTAGCTGGGCATGGTGGCGCATGCCTGTAGTCCCAGCTACTCGGGAGGCTGAGGCAGGAGGATCGCTTGAGCCAGGAGTTTGAGGTTGCTGTGAGCTAAGATGATGCCACAGCACTCTAGCCCAGGCAACACAGTGAGACTCTGTCTCAAAAAAAAAAAAAAAAAATGATAAATAGCATTAATAGTTATTGGCTAACTACATATCAGCATCTCATAAAATGAATGGGGTAAATAAAGGAAAATGGAAAATATTAGATTGTATATGTCTGACTCATTACATATTTAAATGTCTTCATAAATTGTAGAGAAAACTAAATTTAAAAAAATTAAAATATAGTTGTAAAAATGTTTCATTTATAGAAAAATATTTATAATTTTCTACAACATTATAAGCCAAAAAAAACATATGTGATCAGCTGTGTAGTTACTAAAGACACAATTGATGATATTCAACATAAGTTATTGACAAAAATATTCAAAATAAATATTTCCAGAAGCTTCACTATTAGATTTGATATAAATGGAGAACCATTAAAACATTTGCCTTAAAATCATGAATAAAACTAATAATGTTCTGGAAATACTATCCAATTAGATAATAGAAAGAAATGATGTATAACATTAGAAAAGAGTATCATTACATGCAGTTAATATAATCATATAATTATAAAATAAATAACTATAAGAAACTAAGAACTCAAAAAATAGGTAGCTAGTTTCAAAATTATATAACAATCAATGGATTTCATATATACAAAGAGTATATAATAGAAAAAAAGGCCAATTAAAAATTTCATCACATAACAAAATATTTTGGATTATACCGCATAGGAGGAACTGTATAATATTTTTATGACTAAAATTCAAAATTCTACAAGGAATCTCAAAGGAAGCCTTGAAAAAAAGATATTGTTTGGTCTTGGAAGGGATGACTTGTTACTGTAAAGATAATAATTTTCCCTAAATTAATATAATACTTTCAAGATAGTAATAATATTAAGCAATTCTACAAGCTTATCCTAAATTTAAGAAAAAAAACTGCAAAAATCATTAGGAATTTTAAAATAAAAAAGCAAACTAATCTTGATTAATAGGAATTGTATGTGCCAAATATTTAGAAGTAGTTTAAAGTAGCAGTAGTTTAAATATTTTAACAAAATGATATCAATAAATATGTCAATAATAAAACAACACAAGAAATTGGAAATAGGTCCATTTATGTAAATAGTTTTAATATACAAAAAAGCAGGCAATTCAAATAGTAGAGAAAAAATTAATTACAAAATTAATGATGTGGGATCACTACTTAGCTGCCTAGAGAAAAAACAAGAAAGCTGAATCTCTATTTGACTTCTTACAACATAATAAATTCTAGATAGATCAAAAAGGTAAGCATTTTAAATAATTATGATAAAAATAGAACCACTAAACTTAATTCTATAATATATTTTATTCCATATTACAACAATAAAATCCATAAACAAAGTCAGTGGACAGTCAATAGAATATTTCATTATATATGATGAAAAAGCCATATTCTTAAAATTTACAAAGAATTCTTTCAAATCAATAATATAATGATCAATAATCCAATATAAGTGGAAGATTCACAATGAAATAGTAATAACTTACAAGCATAAGATGTCCAAAATTTCTTCCAATTAAAAAAAGTAACCTAAAAACAACAATTTGACATCATTTTTTTTCTATTAAATAGATCAAGGTAAAAAAAGTTGATTAATACAAAGATAGATTTGAGAAGGGTATAAGGAACTGCACGAATGTTGGGGGGGCTACAATTGGGATAACTTTTTTTTAGGTCAATGCTGAGAAATCCAGCACATGAAAATGCATCAACTCTTCACCACAGTAATTCTAATTTTAGAATTTTTTTTCATTAATATATTTGTACAAATGCACAAAGATGTACATGCAAGGATATGTATTGCTGTTTTGTATATACATGATGTCCCAAAAGTCATCATACATAGGGAAAATGGGAAATTGTAGCTAAATGTACTTTTATTTACAAAATATTCATTACAAAACTTTACAAAATTTTTTGTTTGTACTTTTGGAGACTTTTGGAATACACTGTAGTAGGGAAAGACTGGTAATGATTTGAGTCATCATTGCGAAACCGGTAACATCAATTATAATGTGTCCATACATTGAAATTATACATGAGTGAAAAAGAATGAGGCAATCTGCATAAGTTAATGAAAATCAATCTCCAAAATGCGTTAATTTTACAAAGGCATGGAACCAAATGTAGGTTTTCTTATATGCTCAAAAGAATTTATCTGTTTATCAATACCTATGATCATATTTCCATACATTTATCAGCGTAAGTGCATGGATAGGCTTATCTGTAAATGAATTCTTTCTTGAGGGCTACACACAAAAAATATTTTAAAATGATTGTCTCTGGAGTGGAAGAATGAGGAATTGAAAACCTGTATTAGAGGGAGATGGACTTTTCATCATTGAATCCTCTTGTTCTAATTTATTTTTCTTCTCCAATATATCTGCATAATTTTTCCAAAATATAGTGGCTTATTTTTAAAAAAGTGTTGATGAAATATACACACATATATTTTACATGAAGTCTGATGGATTCAACAGATACATTATAAAAACTGCATATTGAAGTTACTCTGTGGCTTACAGTTTTCTAGGGTCTTTAGAAAATATAAGAAAGTGATAAAGTATGCTCCCTGTCACCAAGGAGCTTATAATCCAGTAAGCAAGACGAGATCAGTGCACAATATATAATTGTAGTTTAAAATAGGACATCCTATATTTCAGTATTAAATTGTATGGAGTCATCTGTAAATATAATAGAATGAAGGGAGAGTCCAAGAATAATATAATAATTCTCATTTTTAGTTTGGTTTATCAAGATGGAACCTCTTTTCTTTCCCAGACATCACTAATCCATTATGACATTCTTAACCATTGACTCCAGAATGACCTTAGAATTATTTCAACAAATTCATCCATGAATCATCATCAGATTTTTAGAAACAGAATAGCAGTAAAGCTATTTACCACCTGTGACTCAAATACTACCAGGAAAAGGTAAAGAAAAATTCATTTGTTTTAGATTACTGTTTAAGTCTAGTGTTTCTTTATTTATTTTCTGCTTGACTGATCCGTCCAGTTCTGTCAGTAGGGTGTTGAAGTCCCAGCAATTACAATATCTCTTTGCTTAGATCTAGCAGGGGTTGCTTTCTGAATCTGGGCTCTCCTGTGTTAGGAGCATAAATATTTAGGATTGTTATATCTTGTTGAATTGCTCCCTTTACCATCATCTAATGACCATCTTTGTCTTTCTTTACTATTGTTACTTTAAAGTCAATTTTATCTGATGTGAGAATGGCTACACTTGCTCTCTTTTGGTTTCTATGTGCATGGAATATTTTTTTCCATCCTTACTCATTGAGCCTATGTGTATCCTTGTGGTTTAAATGTGTCTCCTGGAGACAGCAGATACCTGGGTTCCATTTTTTCATCCATTCAGCCAGCCTATGTCTTTTGAGTGGCAATTCAAATTGTTAACATTAAGAGATTCTTAAGAGATTAAGAATTCATATGTGGGATGTTGTTCTGTTCATTATGCTGGATATTATCTTGTTGCTTTGTTTCCCTTCTTGTCCTATTGCTTTATAAGAGTTATGAGCTTTAGCTTTTTTGGGTGATTTTATACTCACGGGTCTATTTTGCTGATTCGTGTATAATGCAGTTCTGAGTATTTTCTGTAGGGCAGGTCTGGTCATGACAAATTCTTTCAGTGTTTGCTTGTCTGAAAAAGAGTTAATTTCTTCATCAATTGTGATATTTAGCTTTGTAGCATACAAAATTCCAAGCTGGCAGTTGTTCTGTTTAAGAAGATTGAAGATGGGGCCCCATTCCTTTAGGCTTGCAACGTTTCCACTGAGAAGTTTGCTGTTAGCCTGATGGGTTTTCCTTTGTAGGTCAGTTGTTGCTTACATCTAGCTGCTTGTAGAATTTTCTCCTCCATTTTGACTTTCAACAGGTTGATTACCATATACCTTGTAGATGTCCTATTTGCTATGAATCTTCACAGTGTTTGATGACCATCTTGTATCTGGATGACTGTTATCTCTGGCGATACTGGGGGAGTTTCCCTCAATAATTCCCTCAAATAGATTTTCCATGCTTTTAGCTCTTTCTTTTCCCTCAGGGTACACATAATTTGTATGTTACTTAACTTCAATAGTCCCATATCTCTCTGAGCGATTGTTCCACCTTTTTTGTTCTCTTCTCTGCCTCTTTAAATGACGGGGTTAGCTTAAGAGCCTTGTCTTCACACTCTGAGATTCTTTCTTCTCCTTGGTTTAGTCTGTTGCTGATGTTTTATTCTGTGTTTTTAAATTCCCTAAGAGATTGTTTAATTTCTTTGAGCTCTATTATATCCTTCCTTATCTTTTCTATCTCTTTAGTGACTTTTTCTTTAATTTCCTGAAGTATTTTTTGGCTTCTGTTTGTTGGATTTCAAATTTCTCTTCAATTCCATTCATCTTATTTGCCATCCATACTCTGAATTCCATTTCTGTCATTTATACAATTTTCTTGTAGTTTGGGTTTGT
The DNA here is from genome assembly GCA_963575035.1 of Avahi laniger. Classification (NCBI taxonomy): domain Eukaryota; kingdom Metazoa; phylum Chordata; class Mammalia; order Primates; family Indriidae; genus Avahi; species Avahi laniger. Next base: position 17,869 of record CAUYSK010107544.1, on the reverse strand, counting down.
TATTGTAGCTCCATTGTGATCTCTTGTGGATATCAAACTGTTTTAATTTTTTGTTTTTTCAGGGTTCTTTCACAGAACATTTTACCCCAAAACCACTGAATATACATACTTCTCCCCAGCACATGAAATATTCTTCAAGATTTATCATATTTTAGGCAACAAAATATGGCTCAACAAATTAAAAAAAAATTAGAGATTATACCATGTATCTTCTCAGACCACAGTGGAATAAAATTAGAAATCAACTCCAAGAATAACACTCAATTCTACACAAAGTCATGGAAATTAAACAACATACTGCTGAATGATTATTGGGTAAAGAATGAAATTAAGGTGGAAATCTAAAACATTCTTGAATTGAATGACAAAGGGGACACAGGCTATCAAAGTCTATGGGATTGAGCAAAAGCAGTCTTACGGGGAAAATTCATAGCCTTAAATGCTCACATCAAAAAGACAGAAAGATCACATATTAACAATGTAATAACACATCTCAAGGAACTAGAAAAGAAAGAGCAAATCAAACCAAAAGCCAGCAGAAGAAAAGAAATAACTAAGAAGAGAGTTGAACTAAATGAAATGGAAAAACAAATACAAAGGATCAATGAAACAGTTAGTTCTTTGAAGAGGTAAACAAAATTGATGGAACTCATGCTAGATTAACCAGGCATAGAAGACACAGGACCCACATAAGCTCAATCAGAAAAGAAAAATAAGATATCATAACTGATACCACAGAAATACAAAATATCATCTATGAATACTATGAAAATTTCTACGCACATAACTTCAAAAATGTAGAGGAAATGGACAAATTCCTGGAGACACACAACCTTCCAAAATTCAATCAGAAAGAAATAGAACTCCTGAACAGACCAATAATGAACAATGAGATTGAAGCAATAATAAAAACATCTTCCAACAATAAAAAGTCAAAGACCAGATGGATTCATGGCTCAATTCTACCAGACCTACAAAGAAGAGCTGGTATCCATACTGCAGAAATTATTCTTTAACATCAAGGAGGGAATCCTCTTCAGTTCATTCTATGAAGCCAGTATCACCTTGGTACAAAAGGCAGGTGAAGACACAACAAAAAAAGAAAACTACAGACCAATATCCCTTATGAATATAGATGCAAAATCCTCAATAAAATCCAGGCAAACAAAATTCAGCAGCACATCAAAAAAATAATCCACCATGACCAAGTGGGCTTCATCCCAGGGCTGCAAGGATGCTTCAACATACGTAAATCAATAACTGTGATTCACCAGATAAACAGCAGCAAAAACAAAGACCATATGATTATCTCATTAGATGCAGACAAAGCATTCAACAAAACTCAGCTCCATTTCATGATAAAAACTCCCAACAAACCAAGCATAGAAGAAAGTTATCTCAAGATTATAAAAGCCATGTATAACAAACCCACGGTCAACATCATGCTGAACAGGGAAAAGTTGAAAGTGCTCCCACTGAGTATGGGAACAAGACAAGGGTGCCCACTGTCTGCCTTCTGCATAATGGAATCAATAATTAGAACAGTAAAATATAGGAACCTAGTTGAAATAAATGTATATGATTCTGCCTTTCCTTTTTAGTCATCTTTATTTAAATTTCAGGGTAAAGGTTTATCTACAGAAAGAGGAATACTGCCTATGGGTTTAGCCTACTTGTCTCTTTCTTGACTCTGAAGTTCCAGACTCTGAATCAAAATTGTCTGGTTCAAAATCCCAATTCTGACATTTTGGCTCTGTGAATTTGGCCCATTGATAGTCCTCACTAAATGTTAGCTACTAGTATTGTTGACATTCTATGTGAGAAATACAAAAGTATTTTTTACAAAGGTTAGATACAGATTGAGGATGGATCAAAAGAATTCTACATCCAGAAAGCCCAAACAGAAGCTGATACCAAAGTTTTGCTTACCTGTACTCCAACAGGAAAACTTGGTTTTGTGATCACACAGTCGTATGGTACCATTGCAACCTTTTTCATCACTACCATCTTCACAATCTTTCTCTCCATCACAGCGCCACAGATCAGGAATGCAATTTCCATCAGGGTGGCATTGAAATTCATTCCCATTACAACCAGCAGGAGAAAGAATCTCTTAATTTGAAATGAGGAAGAGAGAGACAGAGGGCAAGACAGAAGAAAAATTTTGATTTTACTTGACGGCAATTTTTTTCACTTTATTTTTTTCTTCAGACAGTATTATGATGTTAGAGAGAATATATTTCTACTTTAGTTAATTAGTATCTGTAATAGTATATACAAAAATACTATAGTATTTTCTAATTCATTTAAAAAGCACTAATAATTACAGAAAGTGATATTGCTTGCCTTCCTCTGAATTTCCGAAAGTGTTATGTACGTTAGAAAAGAGCAAGTAAGATAATATGCGGATATTCTGTTGTGGTTTTAATTAGTGTCTTAAAAATGAGATTTTTGAAAGTCTTTTCTCTAAGGCACATAAATGAGGTCACACATTCTACTCTTAATGATAAGATTTTGGTTGATTTTCTTACATTTCTCTAGGTAATTTCTTTCAAATTATTAAGAGGCAAATAACCAAAAACTGCTTTCTGCCTAACAAAGTCTTTGAAGAATAACATACAAAAACTTGAAAAGCAAACAAAGAAAAAATCCAGGTAATAAAACTTCCTCAGGATGATATAAGATTTTAAGTCTCAAATAAGAACAGATATGTATTTATCAATTAATAATTTCTACATGATGGGTACACTAAAAGACTAGACTTCACCACTATATAATTCATTTATGTAACAAAAATCCGTTTGTATCCTCTAAATTTACTAAAATAAAAAAGCAAAAAATTATTGCTTTTACTTTTTTAATTTAATTTTTTTGTATCTTTCTATACCCTAATTTGATCATTGCACATTGTATGTATGTATCAAAATATCACATGTACCCCATGAATATGTATAATTTTTAAGTATTAACAAAAAAATCATACAAAGGCTAGACAACATTATTGCCTGAAATTCGGTGAGTAAAAATATAGAATAAATTTTGTAGGTAAATGTAAATAAGAGTAAGGAAATATAAATGTTGGGATATAGATGTATAGTCTAACAGTTGAATAATATGAGTATAATCAGTTTATTGAAATTTGTATTAATATCTAATATTATGAGATACCATGGTAACTGATGTTTCCAAATACTATTGTAAAATAAAGATTTAATATATATATTTTTAGACCAATGTTTTAATATAACAAATTTATTGTGCATCTTGTGTAGCTATGTCCAGTAATTAATCTATAATTTACCTATACCATTAATGAATCTATAAAATTATGATAAATTTGAAGCAGGTTCATTTGAGTTTCCCCTTAATTCTTGTTCTTGGTAGAGATCTATAGTTGCATGTTAAGATCAGATTCATTTAGGGTCAAAGCTAATAATATAATAACACTGATATCACCAAAGGAGTTATTTAATTTTTTGAAATCTTTATTTGTTCAGCTGGAAAATAGAGAGCGTACAGGGTTGTTGGGAGGACTAAATTAGATTTCTGTAAATGATTATTTTAACTACAAAGTTTTGTTGTTATTTTCTATGATATAAATAGTTAAGTTCTTAATTAAGTTTTTTCTTTAAAGATTTTAAACAACTATAATCTGTCAGGTGATACAATACTATAAAGATGCACAAGATAGACTTGATTCTACTTCCTAAGTATTCCTAGTGTAGTCATGCTGAAATAATAAATAACCAAGACTATGTGCCCCTGCTGAAGCAAGGGCAAAGTCCTGTCTGTAGAAAATAGGAGGTCCAATTCATAGAAAACCTGTAGGACTAATTTTTGAAATTAACCACTGCTAAGAATATATATAATAATATCACACTCATTTTATAGAGAAAGCATTGAGTTTTGGTTTGCCTTGAAGCCCCTTCCAAAAACTTTGGAAGGGGACTTTATTTTTCTACTTTTTTAGCCATCCAACTCATTTTCACTTTATTTTGTCTTTATAATTAAACAAAATATTTGGTGTGCACACATACAATCAATAAAGATGGGTCTGTGCACAAGTATAAGATTATATGGAATGTGATATAGCAATTTTCCACCGTATTTAATTTGGTATGTGTAGAGTGTCTTATATAGAAGTACATCTGTGGGTTCAGCCAACCACAGATCAAAACTATTTGAAGAAAAATAAGAAATAACAATATAACAATAAAAAATAAAACAAAACAAAAAACTATTCACTATAACAACTATTTACATATTTTCATTGTATTAGGTATTATAGGTAATCTAGAGATGAATTAAAGCATATGGGAGGATGTGCATAGGTTATATGCAAATATTACATTTTATAAGAGACTTGAGAGTTTTCAAATTTTGGTATCCTCAGGGATCCTGGAACCAAACCCTAGTGGATACCGAGGGCAACTGTATGGCTTACCTAATACAGTGGTAAGGAATTATTTGGAGACTGGATTCATAAATAAGATATTATGAAGTCTTTAAACCTAGGATATAATTTGAAAATCCTGTATGATTTCAGTATTCAAGAAGAAGAAAAGAGACAAATCAAATGGACTTCCACAGCCCATTCAGCTCTTGTAGGTAGTTCTATGGTGAAGAGGCCAACGTCCATGCAGCAGTGAAATAGCTTTTGATTCTTCTTCCTACTATTTAACTTTACTTGAAAACAAAACTAAACAAACCTTGGCTCAGCTGAATTTTATAACCTGTAGTGTGAGCTCAACCAACAACATTTAAAAATTATATTTCAAGTAATTGTCACCCAGTGATTTCAAATATTTAATAAAGAATGGAAGATGTAATCTACTGATTTTTCTACATTCTGTAAAATAAGAGGTGAAGACTGGTAGTTCATATATTGAATCTGTTCCTCAGTGTGTTTAATTTGGCAAACACATTATTGGCCTTTAAAAAATCTGATGATTTTCTGTAAAACACTAGATTCTCCAGTACCTTGAAAAATAGGAAGAGTCTTGGGCTGGCATCTTTGACAAATACAAACTGCTACTTGCTTTACATGGGGCCAAATTGAATTATATTAGTAGCTTCCTGTTACAAAGATCAAAGCAGATTCTCTGAAAGGAAAGAGTATGCTGCTGTTGTCTAAGATTTTTTTTATTCCATTTGTTTTTCTTTGTTTAGCTTGGTATTGTTTGATTTATCTATTTGTGCTTCATAAGTGAATCCATTCATTTGTTTTTTTATTCTAAATAATATTTACCTTATAAATTTCAGTACAAATGTGATGTTTCCTTGGGGATTTTCTTGTTTTCTTCTTCTTCTTAAGCTACCCATATCTAAACTTCTTTGTGCTGATATAACATCTAATAAGGGCACCACAAACAACCAGATTACAATAACCTACAAACTAGGGTACAGTCTGGAGCAGGAAATACAATATAACCTTATAAACATTCACATTTAAATGGGGAAATAATTTCCTTAATAATGCTCACACGTATCACTAATGTATGTCTCTAGGTCTTGGTTATATTATTCTCCCTAACTTGGACTGCATTCCTTTGTACACTTGAACTATTAACACCCATGATTTCCTTGAAGAGCTACTATTTTTTGTTGCAAAAAAAAATCTAGGATTGGGTATTTTGTTCTCAGGTGTGTAGATTCAGGGACTTCATGGGTAGGCTTTAAGGGATTTATAAAATTTCAGATTATACATGATGCTTTGTGTTGACATGTATTTTTTCCCTGTAGAAAAAAGTCAGAGCTTTTCTTGACCCTCAATGCAGACTCCAACAGGAATGCCAATACCTCACATTTCCCTGAGTATTTCTCTATCTTCCATCCTGTGTACCTTTCATGGATATGGTAGCTTATATGGCATCTCATTGTGCTTATGTTTCACATTAATTACACTGGATTTAATTAAAACCCAATGAAAAAAGGATCAATCATCTGTTCCTATTGATCTTGGTTAAAAATGAATAAGTAAACAAAACTGCTTATTGAAAGCATCCCATTTTAGAAATTAATAATACATTTTCCTGTAGTTATACAGATGATAAGTAGCAGAGATGAGATTTGAACCCATATAATTAAACTTTAGAGCCTATTCTCTTTATCACTACGCTATTACTAACTTCTCGTACAACTTTTCTCATGTAGAGTCTCAAGAATGAAAATATAATTACCTCATATTATAATCAGGAAGTGTCTAGCAACTCATTTATTTTTTATATTTAAATTACTGCTGTTCAGCCTATTTCTTTTCTGATAAAATTTGACACTTGTTTTATTCTGTTAAAAGATCATGGTAAAATTCGTTCTTTTATGAAAAGATCGATGAATTACAAGTTGCATTAGGCAGTCTAGCTTTCTTGGGATTATTTCTTCAATTAGTTGCCAACCAGGAAAGAAGAAGAAAGATCCACAGAATCAGAAAATGTGGGTAATGGTACCCATGATCACACATCTAGTTAGTGGCAAAGAGCCACAAAATTAGTTTCATCATCTTTCGAGAATATTTGCCTAAATAATTTCTTCATTTGCTCTTTCAAAATACATTTATTGAAACATGCCAGACATTTTTCTAGGCACTAGGGTAGAGCAGTTAACAAAACTGAAACTTACTCTCCTCATAGAACTTACATGCAGGGAGAAGGAAGTAGGTAGGCATTTAGTAATAATCACATCAAAAAAACTAGCTTAGTCCAAAAAGTAATAAGTACTATGAAAAAAAATGAATTGGAGTAATGTTATAGAGAGTACAACAGAGACTAATAGACTGGTTATGCTGTAATGACAAATTAAGTATAAAATCACCATCTCTAAAAATAGAAAAAATTAATTATAGCTCATGTTACGTGTTCATTGTTGATCAGTGGATGGGCTATTCCCACTGTGGTAATTCAAAGACCCAAGCCGATGAATGAATGACCGCCTTGAATGTTTGTAGTTGTCAGGTGAGAGGGAAAAGAGGGATCTGGATAATCCCGTATCAGATTTGAAAGGAAGAGACATCATTGTTGATCCAATTTATTGGCTAAACCTGATCATGTTGCATGGGGCACCTTCGTGTTAGTTCCGCCCAACCACAAAAGTCTAAGAAAGTACAATCTTACCACGTGCCCAGAAAAGGGAATACATGGAAATACACCGTCAATGTCACTGATGACTGCCGTAGGGATTGACTTGGGTATTGGGCACATGTTGAAAATGATGTTATAGAAAATGACATTTGAGATGAGACCAAAATGATGAGAAAAAGTTGGCTATGAAAACACTAAGATGAAGAACAAACCAGGCAGAGGAAATAGCAAATACAAAACCCCAAAGCAGGAAATACTTCGAGTGTTACAAAGAAAAAGAAACAGTGAATGGTAGTGGGTGAGTGAAATGAGATCTGAGAGGTAAGCAGAGGCTGGATCTTGTAGGGATTTACCAAAATCTATAGTAGGATAGTATAGTAAGCTCAATATCTATCTATCTATTGAGGATTTTGAAACAGAGAGGTGATGGTGACATAATTTAATCTACACCGTTAAAGGTTTCTGCTGGCTGCTATGTGGAAAAAAATGGATATTATGGGATTTGAGTAGAGGTAGGAAGATTAGATCAATGGCTTTTGCTGGAGTCCCAGTGCAAAATGTAAGGCATGTTTTCACTTTTGAAAAGATCATAGAATGGTGGGTATAAAGGTGAGTGGGCAATGTATGCAGTTGCGAAGCAATGTCATAAGTGCTGTGGTCAAAGACAGTGACGTGAGAGCACACACAGGGGAAAGCTACACTGGGCTTGGGAATTTCATGTGAGTCATTCTGATGACAGAAAATAAGAAGAGAGTTCTGAATTATAATTAAGAGTCAGGCAGAGGGGAAAGTTAAAGGGAACAAAAAATTTTCTGAGCAAAACCAGCAGTATTTATAAAATTTTGCGCAGTGTGTGAGCAGAAGAGGGGAGAAAGAGAAAGCTAGGTAGATGGGCAAGGCCTAGCTCATGAAAATTCTTATACGCTATGCCAAATTGCTTGAACTTAACCATAAGGGAAATTGGGAGCCACAGAAAGATGTTTCAGCTACATTCTGATATAATCATACATGCAGTTTATGAAGATCACTTTGAGAGCATTTAAACAATAAATAAGTAAAAAAAAAATCTCTGTTTCTTCAAATTTTCAAGAATTGATGAATATGAATCATTTCATCAGCTTGAACACTTTACACTAAAGTATTTATAGTTTATACTAAAGCCAGGAGGGGGACACACACACACACACACACACACACACACAACTTTTATATGCTTTGCCTCTCCACTTGTCATCCTACTCCTTGACGATAAATTAAAAATATTCCAAACCTATTTCTCCATGTCTGGTAGGTTTGGGTGAGTGTTATTGTTTAGAAATGTTGTCCTCTTCTGCCAGAGACCACAGAAAAAAGCCACGGGGTTTTATTTTCTCTTAACCTTCTTGCCAAATGTAATCAGCTTCCGTTAACTATGGTCGATTTTCCTCTGAATGGAGAGCTACATTCCTCTGAAGAGCCTGGATGACCATTCCAACCCGAGTACCAGGACTACGTGGTTCCCTAGAGCCCCAGTTTTCTAAGCTTCAAGACTTGGCATACAATCCATCTTTGTAATATGGCTTGTCTCAGAGGAGTGTCAAGATGATGACTATTTATATGTATATGCTCACACAGTTTTACTGTTATGTTTTCATTTTGCTGATGCTGGTTATATTTTTAACTAACGCAACTTTATTGTATTTTTGCCCTGAAGCTGTTTAAATCAAGCATACAATCTGGGAAATCTAATAAATAAATAAATACAGAACCCTGAAGGAAATGTGGCAACTGATAGTGGAATTTGTCCCAATAATTAAATTAATTCACTCTGACTAAATATTTGCAGTTAGAAGACTATCAACTATAGAGTGGCAGAAAAAAAAATATTTTCCTCCTCACATTAAAAGACAAAATGAAAATGAAGATTGCAAAAATTATATTTATACTATTTTTTTTTAGTCAGAATACATTTTTTGTTCTACAAAAAATATTAAAGCCCCGGGAGAAAACAGCTAATAATGGTGCTGCAAATGCAATGAAATATTTAAATTGCAAGAGCAATCCAGGGGGGAAATCCTTTCTTTTTTATTGTTTTAATGGAGTTTATACTTCCACTTGTCATTTATTGTAAAGTGCCTTGAAAAGTAAAAAGCACTATATATTGCATGTGTGCAAAGTTCCCTGTTATTATCACCACGTGTGTCCCTGCTCTATTCCGAACTTTTCAATGAATCACTATTTATCAATAATTCTTTCATTTATGGAAGCCGTTTGCTCCAGATTTCATCTCCAGACATTCTTCTCCATCTTTACAGTGCTGAGAAGCTTGTCTGGCAGCATATCAATAGTGTCATTTCATTTACCGATCGAATGTGGACATAACATCTGTGTGTTCCTGTCTGAGGGAGCCTTAACATACCCTAAAGAATTCAGGCTACCCCTTGTTTCTAGAAATCTTCAGGAGACTGACACTTGTTAAAAGGTACCTCCCATACTTTGGGCTGACTAGCCTGAGTTGAGGTTTGAGGTGGTACCCGGCCCTGCTCTTCTCCATGTAATGTGGGACAAATTCCCTAGAGTATGCTGCCTACATGATGGTACTATGATCGATGTTGGGAATTAACGGTGAAGTCAAGCCTGGCTTCTTCCCTCTTAAATCAACTTTTCCTCATCCCACTGGACCGTGATGACTGCCTGCAGGTCATCTGGATTTGCTCTGTCCCTTGGTTTATTATTCATACCTCCCTTTCCACCCTCTCACTTCACATACACTCCACAGCATAGTTTTATGTTTTACCTTTTATTCCAACAAACTCCTCTCACCCCACCACCAGAGATTATCCTGATAAGACATCAGATGGAACCATCAAAACTCTATATTAGTACGTAAGATTTAGTGATAAATTTAGTGAAAAAAAGAGACCAGATTTCAAATATTTATATGTTTACTGTCTGGGTCAGTTAGAAAAGTTGAATAGAAGGAAATGGAAAAGAATATGTGGATACCTAAGCATAAATTAAATTATTTCTAATGTTAAAAACAGACACTGCAGACATTCAAAAAACATATTGAAACAACAGTTTCAATTGAGAGTACTAAATATTCCCCTAGTAGGTTAAACTATTATAAAAGTGAAATCTACATAAAATATTCGTTTAGTTCATTAAAATTTTCAGTTTTTATACCTGGAACTCCACTATGAACATTTCATTTAAAATCTAAATATAATGGGAATGATGAACACATTATCTAAATGTAAGTGAGCAGAATGTCTTAATCTGTTGAATGGGCTACGTAAAGTAATTGAGAAATCTACTTTTCCATTCACCGTTCAAATCAACCAATCAACGTAACATATATGTTAGATATCAAATATGAAGTAAAAAAATTGCAACATGGATATTTTACATTTGGAATTTATGCTTGGCTTACCAACATGCCTAGCTCATAGTAGGCAAATAGTTTCTAGGAAAAAAAAACTGAAGAAAAGATAATATGATTTAACTTGATCTTTAAAAGTAACATAAAACATTATGTAGAAAGAATATGCATAGGTGTATATACACGAGACACCTGTGTGAGAAAGGGATGTAACATATCATTAAACAATGATTCGTGATTTATTTCTTCTTCCTTTGGCCCTTTCTTTTCTCCATTATTTTTGCCTTTGTCCTATATAGTTGATATTCTATGAAATATGGACACAGTATTATTCAGGATTATAGCTCCTTTAAAATGTATGTTTCCTTGTATTCTTAATGAGGCATGAGCAAGCTACAACCTGCGGACCAATTCCGTGTATCACCTGTTTTTGAAAACAAAGTTATATTGGAACTTTGCCTCACTCATTTGTTGACATGTTGTCTATGGCTGCTCTCATGCTGGAACAGCAGTGTTGGGTTGTTGCAACAGGCAAAGCCTAAAATATTTACTTTCTTACCCTTTACAGAAAAGGATTGCCAACCCTTATTCTAAACTATTCCAAATTTTGTTTGTGATTCACAGAACATTCTATTCAAGTACATACATATAAACAATAACAACAAAAAATACTGTACAGAAACATTCTGATATTAGTGAGAAAGACCAAATTAAGTATTTAATAATTTAAGTGCATGATTTTTTAAGCACTAAAGTTATTTGTGGAAAGATTTTGGATGAAGATAATGGCAATAATTTTCCTTGGGCAGGCCAGGCCAGACAGGTATAAGTACTAACACAGACCTTAAACCAATGCCCTAAAAAAAGTGAATGATCTGGTCGTTACAGTGCAGGAATATAATATCTAAGTGCAAATTCGGTTGAAGCTTCATATAAATAAGGAAACAAATGCTGATGGTAAAAATGGGCTCTGAAGGAAGCTAAATACCAGATACTTCTCCAGGAAAGGCAACATCTTATCCCATTGCTTATTTCTTTACTCTCATAAAAGCATAGACACTACTCAATTATTGAGGGATGAATTAGTTATTTTGTAGATTATTTATGCCCTTTGTCTTTATTTTGTTTGTTTATTTTCTGATGAATACCTGAAGTCCTACCATTTCAATAATCATTAACCACAACTCGAGAATGGAGAACAAGAACTTAAAAATTATGGAAATCAATTGACTTTTGCTAATTTTGTTTAAGTTCTGTTAAAAGAGAAGGACAATAGTTGAAGGTTCTTCATTAAAATTAAGTCTTTTTTGCTATTTACTGATGTTAGTTACTAATTATATCTTTAACGAAATAAAAGATGTTATTCTGTTTGATGTCAAGATTCATATTTATTCTCTTAATATAAAAGATAATTTATCTAGGAATAAGTGTGAACCTATTACCAGTTTTTTGCGTAGCTAAGGTGAAGATTAATTGGCTTTTTTCTTCTTATTTTTATGATCCACATTCTAATATTTCATTTTTTAAAATTACATTTATCAGATTCCTTTTAATTTTCCTGATAAGTACATTGTAGAAACATTACAGATTCTCAAAACAAGCTTTGTCATTAATTGATACAAATGCCTTGAGTTTTCTTTGCACTTAATGTAAAAGTTGTTTGCAGCATTAAGGTTAAAATGACCTTTAAAGAGCTAATTTTTCCTGGGAAATAATAAGAGGTTTCCTATGGGCGAAATTCTTTAACAATTAACATTTTTGATATCTTAGTGTTATCATTTTTTAATGAAAATAAATCAGTCTGTGAGAGAATAAAGTTAAGCCAGGCAATTTGTATTTCATTGAAAATAGATATTATATTTCTCTAAAATTAGATAGAACTTAAATTTGCTTTTAATTTTATTTTTATGGGGAAACAATCCATAGTTCTATTAAAAGTTATAGTCAAAAGACATTAGAAGGGAAGAGTATATGATTTTGCTGAGTCCATAACATAATTTGCTAATTCTCCCAAATTCAAAGCCAATACTTTATTCTCAATAAAATGTATTTGAGAAATAACATCAGTTTTTTGTTAATGTGTTTGTTTTACTAAAAATGAATTGAAAAAGGATTCTGAGAAGTTAGCAGAGTTGGGAAGCAACAGGAATATTCCTTTCCACACAGACAACAATTGCACTGGCAGAATCTGTCTGATCTAACTGCTTTGGAACTCAAGTCTATTAGAAGGCTTGCAACTTCCAGATTAAAGCTCATATGATAAACTGTGAATAGCATTGGTCAGTTTCCGCTCTTAGCACAATAGCATCTACAAATCTCTCAACTCCAGTCCCACGGCAGTCAGGCATGTGTTCCTGGAGCAGCTTGTACGCAGCTTTTGTGATCCAGGGTGTGGAAAAAGGATCTTGTCCTCTGAATCCTGGGGTTCTGTGCTTCCATTGTTGACTGCTTCACTGATCTCAGAGGCATAAAAAAAGAGGTGGTGGCCCTTGTCATGGCACTTTTTTCCATGATTGGAAGTCCCTCCCTCTCCAGCAGAAATGACTTCCAAGGGACTTAAAGGGCCAGCGCTCTTTTTTACCACCTTCATTTTTCCTCTTTTTTCCTTTTGGAGCCAGATACTAAAGACTAGGACTTGTAAACACAACCAAATATACAGGAAAATTAAAAAGTTACGGTGCATGCCCAGAGAAAGGCACAAGCTAGGAAAAAACCTGAAAAGACCTTAAGTTTATACGCCAGGCTAATCTTTGGCATAGAGACAGCCTACAGCAATTTTAAAAAATCCAAATAAACTCTGGAGAAGGGGGAAAATCTGATTTCCAGAGTTATATTATTAGATTCAAATTTCTAGTTTTCAACAACAACAACAAAAAAGAATATAAAGAAACAAGAGAGGCCGGGTGCGGTGGCTCACGCCTGTAATCCTAGCACTTTGGAAGGCTGAGGCGGGCGGATTGTTTGAGCTCAGGAGTTCGAAACCAGCCTGAGCAAGAGCGAGATCCCGTCTCTATTAAAAATAGAAAGAAATGAATCAGACAACTAAAAATATATAGAAAAAAATTAGCCGAGCATGGTGGCGCATGCCTATAGTCCCAGCTACTCAGGAGGCTGAGGCAGTAGGATCGCTTGAGCCAGGAGTTTGAGGTTGCTGTGAGCTAGGATGACACCACGGCACTCTAGCCCAGGCAACAGAGTGAGACTCTGTTTCAAAAAAATAATAATAAAAAAAGAAACAAGAGAGTAGGCACCATTCAAAGAAAGAAAGTAAACCAAAAAACCCTGTCCTTGACAAAGACCTAATGACAAATCTACCAGATAAAGATTTTAAAACAACTCTCTGAGTGGAGAGGGCCAAGATGGCAGATTAGAAGTGGCCCACACACAGTGTTCTCAAGACAGGATAGAAAGTTGCAAGTATTTGTTCACCTGTGACAGATTATCATAGAGAGAGCACAGTGATTATCAGAGAAACAACTGGAGACACCCAAAGTGAAGAGGGAGGTGGGGTGTGATCTGCTTGGCAAAATTGGAAGGTACTTGGTAAAGTGCCCACACCTGGCTAAGGGTCAGAAGAGAGAACCCCAAGACTACATGTTTCTCTAATGGACACTGAAACCAGATCTGCAAGGGGGACCCTGCCACCATGGCAGGACTTGAAATTGATCAAGGAGCTGCTTGGAGACTATGCAGTAGCAGTCAACTGGAGAGGAGGCACAGTGGGGACCCATTGGCTTCTGATGCTGGGTTGCTGTAACTGATGCCATTCTGAGCTCTCAGCCCCAGGTGTCTAGTCTACACAGAGTTTCTAGTCTCCACAGCAGCTGAGTTCACACTCCCCCTGCCAGGTCAAAGAGGGAGCGAGGAGGGCAAGCACAGTCACGTGCTCTGTGACTGGGTGCCATGAGCTCCCCCCTTTACCAGGGGGTCCAATAGCAGCTACCCAGCCACTCATCATTCACCACCACCACTACCTGGACAGCACCACTGCCACAATCCGGGTATCACTATAGCAGCTGCTGTAGCTCGACCTGGGTATTAAGAGGGCTCTAGCTTTTGTGACTCCCCCATGGTGCATTGTGTATCTCTCTGTCCCCACCATTTTTGAGTCACCTAACAGCTGCACTCCTGCAACCTGTCCAGCTATTGTGATCCTGTGCAACACCCAGCTGCCAGAGTCCTGCACTGCACATACTGCAGTGGCCCTATATGCCACATGCCTCAGCAGCCCTAACTGTGCCACACACATGCACCTTGGCAACACTGCCAGTGCTACACACCACCTGGCCGCCACAGATTTTCCCACTGCATACTGCCACAGACCTGCTCACATGAGCTGCCCCCCATTGCCTGCTGTCACTGACCCTGGACCTGGACAGAGTGAATACTCAGGACACTGAAACCCATAGCCACCAAATAAATAGCCTCACCCAGCCATCACTGTCACTGCTGAGGAGAGACCTGAGAAGAGAAAACTCCAAGGCCACTCAACTCCATGGAGAGAGACTTGCCCAGAATCTTGCCCAAGCTTCCAACAGTGGCCTGGGGACTAATCTACCACTTTGCATGAATATTCCCCAGTTCCCACTTGCATTGTAGCAATGACAGGGGAACAGGATGACACAGGACAACAGCTGCATTACAGACATTCAGTGTATCCACCCCTTTCCTGCTGAGTCTCCTCCAGAATAGAACACAAGTGCACTATACAGGAACCTCTTCTTCTTTTCACTAAGTATGAGAGTTCCCAGCAAAGGAAAACTGGTGCACTGCAAACTTATCTACCTTTAGCTGAGATAGGAAGATTAAGATAAGAAGGAACCATCTTAAAATCTCTGGCAACATGCAAAAACGTGCTATTTTGACATTCTCAAAGGATGAAAACTGGTATCCAGCAACATAGCCGAACCTAAAGGAAATTGTTGAAATGTCAGATATGGAATTCAGCATATGAATGACAAATAAAATGAATGAGATTGATGAGAAAGTTGAAAACCAATACAAAGAAACCAAAAAGGAAAAAAAAAAAATCTGGACATCAATGAAAAATTCTCTAAAAAGATAGATGAAATAAGAAAAGATATAACAGAACTTAAAGAAATAAAAAAGTAAATTTCAAAATGTAGCAGAAAGCTTTATCAATAGATTAGACCAAGCAGAAGAAAGAATTTTGGAGCTTGAAGACAAGGTTCCCAAATTAACCCAGTCAGTACAAAATGTAGAAGAAAGGATAAAAAAAAATGAACAATCACAAAGAGAAATAAGAGACTTTGTAAAACAAGCCAATATAAGAATTGTAGGTATCCCTGAGGGAGAAGAAGAAAAAGCACAAAGCATGGAAAACCTATTTGAGGAAAGTATTGAGGAAAATTTTTCTGGTATCAGTAGAGATGCAGATATTCAGATACAATATGGTCATCAAACACCTAGAAAATTCATAACAAATAGGATATCACCAAGAAAAATAGTCATCAGTTTGGCCCAAGTCAAAATAAAGGACAAAATCCTACAAGTTACAAGGCGAAAGCCACAACTAACTTATAAAGGAAAGTCCATTAGACTAACAGTAGATTTCTCAGCAGAGACCTTGCAAGCCAGAAGGGACTGAGGACTCATTTGTAGTCTTTCTAAACAGAATAACTTCCAGGCAAGAATTCTGCATCCTACAAAACTAAATTTCCTAAATGAAGGAGAAATAAAATCTTCCCCAAAGAAGCAAATACTAAGGGAATTTTCACCACTAGGCCTGCCCTATAGGAAATGCTCAAAAGTACTCTATACATGGAACAGAATAATTGATACCCACCAGTGTAAAAACATGAGAAAGTTAAAGTTCACTGCTCTTATAAAACAGTAGCACAAGGGGAGGAACAAAATAACAAAGTATCATTAAGCATGATGAACAGAACACTGTCTCACATATCAATACTAACATTAAACATAAAAGGTATTAGTATTCCACTTAAAAGATACATATTGGCTGAATGGATGAAAAACACAACCCAAATCTTCTAGAAACCCATCTAATTTGCAAGCACTCTCACAGACTCAAGGTAAAGGGATGAAACAAAAGTATTGCACAGAAATGGAAACCAGATTGACCAGGAGTAGCTATTCTCATGTCAAATAAAACACACTTGAAATCAACAATGGTCAAAAAAAACAAAGGTGATCATTATATACTGGTAAAGGGAGTAATTCAGGAAGAATCTACAGCATTCCTAAATAGATATGCACCTAACATAGGAGCTTCCAGATTCATAAAACAAATAGCTACTATATCTAAGCAAAGAAATAAATAATAGCATCATAATAGCTGGAGACTTCAACACTCTACTGACAGAACTGGACAGATCATCAAGGCAGAAAATCAACAAAGAAATGCTGGACTTAATCTGGACCTAACAGCCATTTAGAGTACATTCTACCCTCAAACTACGGAATATACATTCTTCTCAGGAGCACATGGGACATCTTCCAAAATAGGCATATATTAGGCCACAAAGCAAGCTTCAGAAAATTCACAAAAATAAAGTTCATTTAATGTATCTTTTCAGACCACAGTGGAAAAAAACTAGAAACCAATTCCAAGGGGAACTCTCAAATCTACACAAAGTCAGAGAGAATCTTGAAAGTAGCAAAAGAGTAGAGACTCATCATATACAAGAGATCTTCCATAAGAGTATGAATAGATATCTCATCAGAAAACTTGGAGGTCAGAAGGCAGTGTGGGCTGATATGTATAATCAAAGGAAAAAAAAAAACCTGTAAACCAAGATTCTTATATCTGGCAAAAGTGCTCTTTGAAATTGAGGGAGAAATTAAGATCTTTCCAGACAAATAAATGTTGAAAAAGTTAATTACCACTAGACCTGCCTTGCAAGAAATGCACAAGGGAGTTCTGCAGGGTGAAATGAAAGGATACCAGAGAGTAACTCAAAAGTGTTTAAAGAAATAAAAATCTCAATAAAAGTAAATCAAAGGGTAACTATAAAATATAGCATTATTTTAACAGTGTTTTTTAACTCTACTTGTTTTCTATATGATTTAAAAGACATACTTCTAAAAAATTATTAGTCTAAAAGCTAATATTATTATATCTTTGGTTTGTAACTTCACATTCTGTTTTCTACATAATTTAAAAGATAAATGCATTTAAAATTATTAATTTATGTTTTGGATGCACAATATATGAATAAGTGTGTAATTTTGCAACATTAGTAACTGGAATGGAGATGTAGAGGAGCAGAGTTTTTGTATGTTACTGAAGTTAAATTGGTATAAATCCAAATTGGAGTGTTACAACATTAGAGTGTTAAGTGTAATCCCCATGATAACCATAAAGATAAAAGCTATAGAATATAAACAAAAGGAAATGAGAAAATAATTTAAACATTTCATCACAAATAAATCAAATAAACATAAAAAAGGC
>CAUYSK010107540.1:0-62217 GCA_963575035.1 Avahi laniger | reverse complement strand
GTGAAAAATAAATTTCTGCTGTTTATAAGCCATGCAGTCTATGGTATTTTGTTACAGCAGCCCAAATGAACTAAAACAGCAGGAAACAAATAAGGTATATCTTTTTGCTGAAGAGAAATTAATAAGAAAGTAAGAGAAAGCATCTTTGCTGAATATTGACCAAGTCAGGGCTCTCTTCTCCATCCCCATTGCTCCTGCCTCATGGAGGCCTTCATCATCCTTCATCTGAATTGATGCATCAGTGTCTTCCCTGATTTCTTATTTTCTGCCCTTATGCCTCTTTCAAATCATTCTCAACATCAGTAGTGTTAAAGCCTTTTTGGAACACTAACTTCATCAGTTAAACAAAAAGGCATGTACGCCCATGTATGTTTATTAATTTAAAATTAAATATGTACTATAAAAATTAAGTATTCCTTATAAAACATTTTCAAATAGACATTTTAAAAGGAACAAATGTGAATCAATATAAATTGAAGTTCTTAAATGTTCGTCCCATACCCCAAGTACATGTCCCACTTTCAAGACTCCCACTCTACATTCTTCCAAGTAATTTTTTTTTGGTCTGTTGAAAACCCTCCACTGGCAACTCATAGTCTTTAAAATAATGCCCCAGTCTTTAATATGCTCAATGTGTCCTTTTATGATTTGGCACTCAGCATCTCTTAGGCCTCATCTTGGGTTATTCTCTCCTTTACTTGAACTTGACATTTAAAAAAATAGCACATGATTATTCATGCTTTTGAAAACATTGTGAAACTACATGTATCTACATATTTACAAACTCTTCCTTGTGCATTTGGTGTTCTTCCTTTCTCTTGTTCATTAAAAGAATAATTTCAACATTTAAATCTTAGATCATGAGTTACCCTTTGCAGGAAACATTCTCTTAGAAGCCCCACTTCTCCTCATAAACTCTATCCTTGAAGCTATTGTTCTCCAAAGTGGGGAAGATATTCATCAGGGTTATACAAGATGATCAATTTGAGTATTAAAAAAACAATTTTTGGTTTATCTCATGTTTTTAATTTTATAACTTATCAATATAGAATTAAATATGTATAGATATATGCACTTCATATATAAATGCTATATAGAGAGAGTACATCATTAATTTTACATATATTAAGTATATTCTCAAGTTGTATACTTTTATTGTTGTTTTTATCTTACGGAAGAATAATTTATTGATTTATAGATGTACTTTCTCCAGCTTGTATTTTTAAATCTCTGTGGGCTCCAGAAGCCAAAACACTATTTGGCAGAATATATATTTAATATATGTCTGTTGACTTGAAAAAACAACGCATAATTTACTATTTCATGTCTCCTTTTTGCTGTCTATCATATATTTATTATGCCAACAACTTTAGCCCAACAAATTTAGTGACTTTGGAGAATCTATTGAAGTAAAATATCAATATAAGACCTATTTTTTTCTAGAACCGGTAGAGAATTAGAAATATACATACATTACGATAGATCTTAGTTATTATGGAGTGACTTAGACACTGAAGTAAATACAACTTAATCTCTAAATATTACATTTTCTATGTTCTTTTACCCTTCCCATATTTCTTTTCTATGATAAAGAATCAGATAAATATTTATACTGAAGAATCCACCTGGCCTGTTAGAAATCAAAGTATAAGAGCAGTTTTATTTAGAAGTTTTACTTGGCTTAAAAAAATCAATATAATATTACAATATACTACATTAGGAGTTTAGTTTTTAAATCTTTATCATCTCTCACATTATTTATCATTCTTGAGTGTATTAGTGGAAAGAGGCTCATTATTTGAATTTCATCTATAAGAATTATTATGGGGCACTTGAAAACTCGTCGGAATTGGACCCCTAACACCTTAGAAATAAAGGAAACATTGCTTTTCTTTTTGTTAAATCTAGAAAGAATCCACCCTAGTATAGTGCAATGTAGAATGTGGGTAGCAGGTATCCCTCAACCCCTTTTCAGGTTTCTTTGGCTTTGCATCTAAGTATCCCATACTACGTTCATTTCACAGTTTTAAAGGAAATCCTATCTCAAGTGAAGGATGAATGAACAAGTAAGATAAGTGGAATATTCTAGGCCTGCAGTCCCCAACCCCTGGGCAGAGCGGCACAGCAGGAGGTGAATGGCAAGTGAGTGAGCGAAGTTTCATCTGTATTTACCGCTGCTCCCCATCGCTCCCATCACTGCATAATTTTCGCCTCCTGTCAGATCAGCAGCGGCATTAGAGTCTCACAGGAGCATGAACCCTACTGTAAACTGTCATGCGAGGGATCTAGGTTGCGTGCTCCTCCCGAGAATCTAATGCATGATGATCTGAAGTGGAGCTGAGGCAGTGATGTCAGCACTGGGGAGAGGCTGCACATACAGATTATCATTAGCAGAGAGGTTTGCACAATAAATGTAATGCACTTGAATCATCCCCAAATCATCTCCCCCAATTGTCTTCCATGAAACTGTGTTCCCTGGTGCTCAAATAGGTTGGGGACTGCTGCTCTAGTCTAATTATGTTTTTTTTTAAGGAATTCATGCATAAAAGTGAAGAGCGCAGATTCTTTTAAATATATGTATATATATATATATATATATCTATTCTCACACAATGCTACAAAAATATTTTGAAGTACTAATTTTCTTGATTTGACTGTAACAAAATGCCCTATTCTTATTTCTAGTCATTTATTGTTCACATGTGTATAAACTGGTTCCGTTTTCTCCATATACCGTGACTATAAGAGCTAAGTTATCTTCTACCAGCCAACTGACATCACTTTTTCTAAGTTCATGTTGTAAGAACAATTATATTTTTCTTCACTGAGAAATGACAGCTGGCTCATTAAGTGTCTTCTCTTTGTAATTCCCCTGTGGTCTTCTGCATAAGAAGAATGTATGATTGAATTGCCAAATCATTGATTTAAATAACGATCCATACCTTTTTTATTTCAGCATATCCCAGTGTAGGAAAACAAAAAATAAACATTTATGCTACATTCTTGAATAGGATCTAAGTTTCTCAAGTGAATAATAAAATATCATCAAATACAGAAATATAACATAGAAGAAGTGAAAACAGTTTGGATGGCCGTTTTGCCAGGGAATTAACTGGATCACGAAGAAAACTCAATGTATCATCACACTGGAAATATTTATTACAGTAGGTGTTACGCAATATGGAACGTTAGGGATGGACATCTTGAAAATTATCTGAAAATTTTCAGTTACTGAAGGTCTATCAGGACTCTAGATTAGGGTAGCCAGACTTAGCAAGAAAAAAATGTCAAGACTCCAGTTAAATTTGAATATCAGATAAAACACATATGTCCTAAGAAATATTTGGGACACACTTATAACTTAAAATATTATTTCTTGTTCGTCATTAGTTCAAATGTAATTGAATACTCTGCACTAACATTAAGTATATGAAAAACCATGTAACAGGCCCCTATGGTGACATCCTCTATCATTCCCATAAAACGATTCTGAAAGCAACTTGTGTTTCTGTTTTGCTCTGGCTGCCAGGCAGCTCAGAGTAATGTTTTGTATTTAATCCCTGAGCCATGACCCCCGTTTTCTCTCATCAGCTGCTTGAAAATTTGGGGTCCATTTCAAGCAAAGTATCTAAGAAATTATACATGCATTTTGAACAATAATCTTACCCCTGCTTATCTGCTTCCTACTATTCTTTCTTTTGCTCTAATTTCCTCACTTATTTTTTATCCAATTGCTAGGATAGAATGGTATAAAGAAATAAATGAAGAAAATATTTAATCACATATTGATAAAGATCTTCATTAACACATATATTTCCTTCTCTTTTTTGTGGCCCTGACTTTCCATCTGTATTTTATTAATCCAATTAAAGCATGCCATCTTATTGTATGTTTCTCAAATTCTTACAGGAAACAGGCAAAGTATGTATAAAGTATTTACCTAAGTTTGTTAAAACATGGATACAGTTAGTGCTCAACATCGAGAGAAAGAAGAAGGTTGGATGTATTCAAAAGTAAGATATTAAGTAAGGAGTTCTAATTCCATTTAAAATAGTTGGTCTTCAGATTCCCAGGGAAAAATTCTTATTTTAATTTTTTCTTGACCATTTTCCATCTGCTTTGCTCTAGACCTTTAAGCTTAAGCAAAGACATTTTGCAAGCCATTAAACTAATGGTAATTCCTCCTTTTATTCAATTAGCATTCCTAAAACAAATATTTGAACCTCTATTATAGGCAAGGAGGTATGTTGGAGTATAAAAATAAATTTATAAGGCAAAGATGAGAAACTTGAGAAGCTTGTATTTCAAATACAGAGACATTACAATACATACTTTGAATATTAATATTCCCTGGTCTTGTTCCCTGAATATAACAACTTTCAAATAACTTAGATGTCTCTTTTTATATTTACCTCTATTTCTTTATTTCTAAATAATATACTTTTCTTTCTTGGTTTAATCTATTTTGCACAGTACTCATTGATTTCTGACTAGTTTAGATGAGGAATTAGCTTTCTTACACTGAGCATCCCAGTCCCAACTACACCCCCCACAACATTCTCCCAACAAAATTATATCACAACTTTTGGTAAAGGCAGTATACATTATTTGCATTATCATGGATGCATAAATTCTTCTATTGCTGGTTCAGGTAAGAAACTATGATTATGTTTTTCTTTTTTGTTGATCATTTTAGGAAAACTACAACGTGTGGTCAGGATTTGAAAATTCAAGAGAATTTCAACTTGGATTTGGCTTAATTAACCAAGAAACAGTGAGGGCAAACAATGCATTCATGATTTGGATAAGAATAAGTGGGCATGGATTCCATTGTCTCCATGGTGGAATGGAACCCACGATTAAGTGGTTACTGCCTGGCCACAGGGAAGTCAGAGGAGTCTGGCCATGGCTCACCACACATTTCCTAATCATAGATTTTTAGGAATTAACAATTACCTTATTTTAGTTTTCATTTTATTAATTTCCTGTGTTCCCATTTTTATTTTTTCACATGCTCCACTAGTTGAATGAATTTTATCTAATATTTCTCAACAATCAAATGTTTCAGATACTCTATCCATTCCATTCTTTTCCTCTGGAGACTGTCTACATCACTCCCAAGTTGTACTGAAGCTCTTTTGGTTGCTGTATGGCTTTCTTTCTGGCACTTCTCATTTGCTGCTGTCTCAAATGTCCTTATTGAGGCCCCATATCTTCATTTGTTCTTGGTGTTTTGCAGAAACACCTACTCTTAGTGCTTTCCAAGAGGAGATGGATCGGAAGTTAAATATTTGTACAGTTTCCATGTCTGAATATGCCATGAGTTTAATTAGTCACATTTGTTTAATTTTGTTTAGATCAGGAATTCTAGGCAGAAAGTCATTTTTCTTCAGACTTTTAAAGGCATTTCCCACTGTCTTCTTGATCTCAAGGTTGCTGCTCTGCAAAGCTGTTATTTCCACACTGAGTGGAACATCTGCATGTAACTGTCTCATCAACTCTTAAACTTGAAAATGTTGGACATACAGATTTTATAGTCATCCATTTGGAAAATACAATGGCAACCATGAGAGAATGAAGCAATGAAAGTGTAAAATTGAGAACTAATTGTAATAAGATTCCTATGGATATGATCAAGGGTATCTGATGAAGGAAGGAGAAAGAGAACAGCAGAAGAAACAGCCAGTTATTGGGCATCAAAAAGTCAAAGAAGGGAAAAGTTTCAAACGAAAAGTGTGGTTAGCACTGTTATTTAATAACCATTTTTTGTATTTCATCAGTAAGATATCAATAACATTGATAATGATTGTGCTAATGCTGTGAATTGAGCATTGGTATAAAGGATGTGAAACATCTCTGGATCAGGTCTCAAGAGATCTGGATTCCAGCTATTAAATTTCTGGCTGCCCTTGAGCAAATTTTAAATTTCTGCTGCTTATCTACAACCAGAGAAAATGGGACTTCACAACTTAAAATGTCTCTGACTTTTAGTGTTGTGTGATTTGCACTTTATAGACTTTGATGTGCTTTCACATACGGGATCACATTTGTGCCTTAGAACAGTCCTATGAGAAAAGCAGGGCAGGGATTTTCTTTCTTTCTTATATTCTTTGTCTTTATTTTCTTCATCATGTAGATGACAATACAGAGAAAGAAAATCAGATTAATTGTTTTGAAATAGGGCCACATTTAGAACTCAGAGGTCTCATCTGAGTTGGTAGTAGTTCACATGAAGTGTCTGATACACAACAAATTAGAGTTCATTTGAAACAAATGCATCAATGTTTTTGCCAACATCTAAATATATATTCATTGATTCTCAAAGCACTGTTTATGATTTCCCTGGGCCAGGAAGAACTTCTTAATGGATCATAAACTGATGTGAATTTTTAAACCCCATCTTCTGATTTTATAGTCAAATGGTGGTTATGATTGACAGAGTGCTTAAATGAAAGGCACGATTGGTTGGTCTCAAGCTGCTCAGTTACAATTGTTGTTGTTCCTCCTTTTTCATTGTGAATTACTAGTTCAGCCTTATCATTATCAATTTAGTTTGCTATGGTTTGGGTTAACCCTAGAGAACACAATGATGCATAAAACTTGCCTCCAAAGCATTTTTTGCCTATAACTTTCCGATAACTAAATGTTAAGATATGTATACATTATGGATCAAATGTGAATCATACATAGGGTTATTGCAAAAGCAGATTCCATAGAAAATATATTGCCTCATTTATTTTTAATTTTAATAATATCATTATTTTAAATTATAGAGTGTCCAATCATTTTCATCACAGAGTTACATTCCACCATACCCTACATCAAATATTTTCTGGGTGAAGTAGAATACAAAACAAATCGCTATGTTCTTTATGGTTCAGACAACTCCCAGGAATCCCAGTTGGCATAGCTTTTGCTTACGACTCAGTGCAGATGTGTGTTGGAAAATACAATGTCATACAAAATTGAGTTGTTATAGTACTTTAGATGGAAGACCATCTTTTATGTTAGATTAAGCCAGTTGTACTGAACACGACAAAAATCTAATAAATAACCAATAGTCTTATATGCAACTCATTCAAATATTTCTTTGTTTAGGTCTTTGACCTACTAGTGTCTACAGTAAGCTTATAGGATAAGCAGCACATGATAGTAGCAGATAGTGGAATGAAATCGATTGCTCTGTGCAGTTTTCTTGATTGTTGCATTTCAATGCTCATCACATCCAAATGTGAAATGTCAGCAACCTACTGCCGCATTTGCCATAATAGTAAAATCTTTCTCTGGCCCAAAGCAGATAACTCCATTTGTTTATAGGCTCAACTAACCTACTGTAATTGGTTGGATTCTTTCCAGAATTAGCTTATTGGGAAATGGCAAAAACTGAGCTGTTCTACTGGGGCAATATTCAGAATCATGGGGAGATAAACTAAAAAAACAACAGATTTTCTGTCTACCCCCAAAAGATCTAGGAATTCCTTTGTTGTACACTCAGGTCCTTTTCAGGGTGGTTAGGTAGGGCTTCATTCTTCTCATTCCATTCCTAGTTCCAAAATAAAAAGTAAGCATATAATCCTACCTTGTTAGATGACATGTTATATTGTAAAACTTTATGAAAGAATGAGAGTTTTTTGTTTTTCTGTACCAAGACCTCTGAGTTACTATACTCCAGCAACCAGATTGTGGGCTAGATGTTTCTGCCATGTTCAGCGGTCCTACCAGTTTGAGGAGATGGAGGAGTCACATATCTTGAGACAGTCTATATACCAAAGAGTATTCATGTTCACTGACTGTTATTCATGACATTGACTTCTAGATCAGAAAGAAGCTCAATCTATACATAAGTTCCAGATCTTGCATATATCATCTTACATACTGAGCCAATAAAGAATTCATTCATCTTCTCCGAAGTCGAGAGCTATGAAACTTTTCCATGCCTTTCATTGGGTCCTGGAATAGGTCTCCATATTTAAGATTTTTTTTTAGTTTTGTTTTGTTTTAATTTATCAGGATCTTTTTTTGGAGCTCAAGAATCATGGAATTTCATTTCTTTAGTTTAGTTCAGAGAATGGTAACAGATGCATTTACTTCTAAGATCTTTGACTTCCTGAGAAAATCCAACTCTTACACATAATGAAAGTGGTCATTGTATAAATTGTGTATGTCATTGCATAAATTATGGGGTTATTCCTTCCGATCATTTTCCTGGCTCCACTTAGACATATCCCCTATCTTTAATAATGAGTATGACTGCATTAGCTATCTGAGATAATAAATTAGTATTAGTATTGATGCTTCATCACATAAAAGTTTCTATTAAAGATATTTATTAAAAACTGCCATTCAGTTTGCAGACTCTAAAATAACTCACTTACGTGCTTTTATTAAGTAAATGAGGCAGATGCAACATATTTCAATATCAGTAATATCTTATATTTTTTGAGAGTTTTGCAGTTTGTAAGGCATTTTTATGTGAATTAACTTACCAGATTGATGTTGACGTATCTCACACATTTA
Organism: Avahi laniger; assembly: GCA_963575035.1. Classification (NCBI taxonomy): domain Eukaryota; kingdom Metazoa; phylum Chordata; class Mammalia; order Primates; family Indriidae; genus Avahi; species Avahi laniger. The sequence continues at coordinate 53,700 of CAUYSK010107540.1, read as the reverse complement.
GTGGATATAGAATTCCTTTTAATAGAGAAGTTGAAAATAGAGCATGAAGTTGAATTTGTGAACTAAGAAGAAAAAAGCCATCAGGAGATTTTCTAGAATTAATGCAGAGTCAGTTACAGGTGCAGACTCAGACAAAGCAAGAAGGACTGAGTATAAGTAGGAACTAACATGGGAACCAGAATCTTGGGCATGCTCCGAGGGCAAAGCTAAAAATATTCAAAGAAGAGGCAAGGCTGGCTCTCCCACTCATTAGTCACACACTCCTGGGGACTGTTGACTTAAACTGTGGAGCCTCAGTCTTCCTCATCTGTAAAATGTCAATGATAAAAGTTATACTCATATCATAGAAATTGCTATCAGTGTGCTTTAGGGTGGGAGGCAGATGTAATTAGAGAAATAATTATTTTAATAAATGCTACCAAAGTTTCTCTCTTGGAGAGACTTATGTTTAGTGAAAGTCCTTAATAAACTGCTTTCATGGTAGCTGATAGAATCCCCAAGGAAGAAACGAGAATGAGATGACCAAATAACAGAGTTACGTGGTTTTGAAAATTGCTTTAACAGATATAAGGGATGACAATCAGAGATAAGAAAGAGGAGAAGAGGTTAGGGAAGAAAGAGAGGGTGAAGACCACAGCAGAGGCTGAGCATGTAGAAAAAGGCAGCCCCTGAGATATTCCTGGTGGTAATAAAGAATTTTTTAAAAAAAATGTGTAAATATCAGATATTAAACTGTTTATGGTTCAGCAATTTAAAGCCTTTATGTTGTCCTGTTCCTGAGAGCCTGATACACACTTTCTCTTTATGGAGTTGTTTTGTTTGGGATATAAAGGGGTCAGAAGCATTTGCATTTTGACTCTCAATGTCAGGATGACCTTAAGATAGCATCTGGGTTAAATGATATAAAGGACATAAAGTGGTTTTCACAGCCTTTAGCATATAATAAACACATAATAAATGATAGTGACCATCACCATCATAATAATTTTGTTAAGAAGTGATTTCTTTATATCCAAAGCAATTTTATTTTGCAGAAAATTGTCTTTATAACCATTCTACAATGTCAAATCCCCAAAACTAGCATTTGATACTCAACAATCCTTTTGAAGTGTAGGTAGTATCATGTTTGTCTTATAAAGCAAAGTAACTCTCCAGGATCACACATCTTGAGTAGCAGAATTGGATATAGAATTGAACTTTTCTGATTCTTGGTTTTTCTTGGGCATTTAGTATGTCCTTAGAAACATTTTATAATGAATAGGGAACAGTGTCCCTCTCTGAAAGTTAAAGAGCCCTAATAGTGTGGGAATTTAGTTATTTAAGTTATATACAGGGAAGTATGCTATAATTTTGTCTGTGCCTGCACAAAAGTATACAATACAATCAATGTTTAACAATGAGGGAATAGTTTTTATAGTACTTCTTAACCACAGGTTAGTTAAAACAGTGAAGCCAGTTAGGCGGTAACCATGGTTCAGATTAATAGTGATGCTTGTATCAGTGATAGATTCTGAAACTATATGCTTTTGTGACCTTGTGTTTTAGAGAAAGAAGGATTCTCCTTGGTTTCATTGGACTTTAGTCTTTACAAAGCATTTAATTTCTTCAAATTAGCTGAGTTTGCCCATCAGAGTTAAAGGATCTCCAACTTTCTAAGGGCCATTCAGTCATAACCACATGCCTTTATTTTATTAAAGCAATAGCCAAGAGAATGTTGGATAGCTTTTCAGTTATTCATTTTGTAGGAAGGAAAATATTACAGAATTGAAATGTTATTTTCAAAGGAATTAATTTTTAAAAAAATTATGTACTCTTCGAGGATAAATAAAAACAAAATTATCTCAAAGAGTAGCATAAAATGCTGTTTAAGTAGCTTTCATTTATGTGATTTTACTGCATAAAATTGCCTTTCGCTTCAGCCATTGTCTTGTTTGTCTAAGTTTATTTTGTTTTGTTAGTGAAATTCTTGAATTTGATCTTTCTCCCAACTGTTAGTTAGGGCCTATCTGTTAAACTCATTGTCTGTGTTTCCTCAGCTCAAAATGCAATGATATTCCCACATTACTTGGCATTCACGGGTGTTGTAGGAGTTAAGATGCATTAAAAAGTGCATGGTGGTATAAAAATCAGAAGTAATAATTATGCTAATAATGGTATCTGCAATAATACTGTCAATGGTATATGCATGTAACATGTGTAAACACCACTCCAGATGCACAGAAACAGATAGCATGATTCTTCAACCTTGTAACGATTAGGAAGTCAGGGGACAAAATCCTTCACAAGCTGTTCCGCTCTGATCTTTAAAATGGAGAGTCATTTACATGGCAACAACAAGAAATGTTTGTGGTTTTTGCTTTCTACTGGGAAAGATGAAAGGGCTGTGTTTGGCTTGTTCAAGGAGCTGTTGATTAAGTTAACAAAGAAACCTGCCTTTTAGAATTCAAAACACTCAAATTCAAGCAACCATCCTTCCATAAAGACCCAGATTCACTTCTTCTTAGAGGAAGAAAATATAGATAAATAATTATAAATATGAATGTCAACAATTAAATGGAAGAGTGAAGCACTATTTAGACAAAGAATAGACCAGATGTTTAATTTTAATACTTTTTACAATAAGCCACATTCATATTATAATTGTTGTTTCCACATTCTCTATTAAGACCTGGATTCTAGTGTTTAAATGAGACTGATATAGACTAATTTCCCTGCAAGGGTTTGTGGCTTTGGCTAAATTCCCAATAGGACATACTTTAGCTGATTACATGTATTTCTCTTGCATTTAAAGGAAACATGGAATCTTTCACTTCCTGTTTCATTTTATTATAATACTCTGAACAGCAATAACACGTCTACTTAGAGACGGCTGCTTTCAATGCATGTGAATTAATATCCATAATCATAGGCATTCTGAGAATTTTTAGTATAAAACACAATTATTGAGGTTGGTATTAAGTGAAAATCATGCAAAATATTTTAACACACTGCATAATTTCTTAGAATTTAGACTAGAGCTAGTTTATAAGTTTCAAAGCCCGATGGAAAAAAGAAATAAAGAAAAATATATCTTTTAAATATTATCCTAAAATAATTATAATGATAATTACAAAAATTAGAAAACTTCAACTCTCTGGACCCTTTGAATATAAAACTCAGAGAAGCCAAATTTCTGCCTAGGTTAGAATTTACCTACTTATGGACAAAAAAAAAAAAAAATGCACATTTTGAGATTTTCTAGAATGTATTATGTACCATTTTTTATCTCAAAGTGAATGTTCTGGATATATTTTAAAATTCTATATACAATTTATATTTATTAACATTATACTCTGCTATAATACATTAAAGCCATTTAGGCTTGTATGCTATTTTCATCTATGTGCTCAGTCATTCAAAAACTATATATTATTAATAGTTCCATGCCCTTTATTAATCAAATATTAATCATATATATTTAGTGATAATATTTATTTAGTAATCATGGTTATGATTAATAAAAAAAAAGAAACAAAAGGTTCAGGTGTCTCAGCTTTTGAAATAGCTCCATTATTTAGATTTATATCTGTTTCTGCCTCTCCCTATCTGTAGTGGGTTTTTAACTCTGACTTCTGGGATCTTGTTCTTGCCTGTTTAGGGATTGGAAAGTAGACAAAGGTGCTGTGTTGATTTTGGTATGAAAAAAGAGTTCAGCACAAATCTGATCACGTTACTCAGTTGTGTAACACCACTCAGTGGTTTTCCAATATCCTCAATATAAAATTCAAAATTCTTTATTTTCGCTTATAAGGCCTTTCATGATGAGGGCCCAGATTCTTTCTCCAGATTCAGTTTTCACTATTTTTCACATCGTGTGCTTCCATTTTACTGATGTTCTTTTGCCCACTAGTGTGCTTTGCTCTCTTCTCTCTTAACTATCTTTGAACATGACCTTCCCTTGCTGGACAGCTCCATTACTCCATCTCTGTGTCTTTTCCCTAACCTTAGAGTTTGTTCTCTCCTTTCCTGACTTTCTTCTTTCCTCTGCCTTCAGATCTTTCAGACCACAATCTTGAAGTCACATTTTTTATAAGCCTTTTGACCTCTCCGCCACTGTTCATGTCCAGTTAGTTGGTTCTCCCCATGTGTTCCCTTGGAACTTACTACTGAGCTCTTATGCACTGTACCTAGCAGCCTTTTAGCTTATCTGGCACTGTTTCCACAACTAGATTGAAAGTTATCTAGAACATGTGTCAAGTCATATTCAAAGATCCTGTCCTCAACCCTTGCTTACGTGCTTAGCCTAGTAATGGTACTCAATAACCATTTGTAGAATGGAAACAGCAAAAAATCTAGGATGGCATTATCTTACGTATAATTATATTCCCATCACCAAGCAGAGAACAGGTTTTCAATGACTATTTGTTGAATGTATGTGTATGCAGGTTGATTGAAAGTAAGGTTCTTTGGGAGTTCTCTTTGAGCAATTTATATGAGTTTTGTTGCCTGTCTTTTTGTGGTGGTCAGGGACTTGGGTACTTTTTCTATTTGCCTCTGTATTCTCAGCCTCTATTATAATATAGGTAAGCATGAAAGGGGCTATGGAAGGAAAATGAATTTTTGTGCCCCTAGATCAAGCTTAATAACTTTGAATGAATGAAGTACAATTCCAGAAGCCAGGTGCTCTTTAAAGATGCCATTTCCATGCCCCTATTATGTAGACAAGTATTCTCATCCCAGGTTCCTATTGGAGAAACAGAAAAAACTATCACTTAAGTGACTTTGTTAAGGCCTAGAGTGGTAGAGCTGGGGTAAGAAGACCTAGTATTCCTTCCACCAGGTCAACCTACATTTCCCAATAAATTTTTCATCTTTTTTTCCAAGTTTTCCCCACTCTTATTTTAAAAAATCGGTTTTTAAACTAATAAATTAAGAAAATAAATCCTTATTTTAGGCAGAAATAATAAACACATAGCTGGTCTATATTACTTATTACTTCACTTGAGGGAATGGGTATTTTAAAGATTCCACCAGCTTTCTTAAAAAAGAAACAAAAAGGAAACCATCACATTTAAAGAAGCAACTGCAGTTGTTTGCCTCACAAAGGCCTATTTAGCAAGAGAATCATATTTCATGTGTATTTTGAATATAGCTAACTCCCCAGCCTAACATGTACTCTTAGTCCATTCCAGTTATTGAAAGAGCATTAAACATCAATAAAATTGATATATCCAAATGGGATTTTTATATCCAAAGTCCATTAACACTCTGGAGCAAAAAAAAGGTGACTTTTCCAGATAAAATGGCCTCATAATGCTCTACCCTAGTGTTTTTAACTCAAAGCATAGTGAAGGAAATTAAGGTGATATTTGAACATCTTAAAATAACTGAGGAATTCCAGCATTTTTTGTGTCTAGTGAATATGGAGACTAACATACAAATGACCACTAACCTGGAAAACCCAGAAGGCTTTTTCTACTAGATTTTGTAAAAAGCCTAGAATAATTTCACAATGCCAGGCTTGAGTATCTGGAGGCCAAAATGTGTCGCTACTTATATACAACATTCTTACTGGTTTTTATATCATCTAATGTAGGAAATGAAGTGACAGAGATCACACAGCATTATAGATTCCCAAATCTGTTGTTTCATCAGAGAGGAGTATCTTCTGTAAGCAAAAGAGAAAATTGGATACTTTACATGCTAGAAATTCTGTGGCTGGTGCATTGGATACTGTATGTCCCCCATTATTGGCAGGCTAGAATAAACTGGGAGAAGAATGTCCCCAAATTAGTGCTGCAGCAAAACAGAACTCTCTTCTTGGTAGCCTTTTTGTTTCATGACTGCTTTTACTGTTACCCCGGGATAAGGATTTTAAAACTTTTAAAACTACTGGAACATGGGTGTATAGACTTCCCTGCTGTACTCAAGAACTTTTTGCATCTAAGCTTGCAGAATATGGCAACAGGATTTGGGAAGCTCTCTTTTCCTCCCTTCTGCCATCCTTTTGCGGAGGTTTTCAGACTTTTCCAAGCTGAGCTGTTATTTTGGATATCAACCCTCTCTTTCTAAAATAACTTTTCAAAGATTTTAAGTGTAAATGAATCACATGGGTTCACATATGCATATAAATTACATTTTTCTGCAAAATAAATAACACAAACAAGATTAAAAGATAAAAGTGTTTGGTTTAGATTTACTCTGGATGAGATCTGGTTTAAAATGCTTAAAACTAATTCCATCCACCAGCCATCTGACAAACTCTCACAAGTTCTTATCTTCTAATTCAAAATTTTCCTTTATTGGCACAAACTCTGGAATCAACTCTTTGGAATGAATTTCTATGAATGGTTTGGCATATTTTTGAATGATGGCTTTTGAATGAAGCAACTATATGAGTATAATATATTGCACCTGTTATGGTCTGGCTTAAAAAATACCATCAAGTGATTTAAAAAAAGGCAATTTTACTGAGTAGGAATGAACATTGATAAGAGATATTAATATTTACAGTTAGGAAACCTCAATTGAGCAGGTGTTAGTATACTATATGTAGTGAATTCATACAATTCTAGCAATAGATCATCTTGGAGTGTATAACTTCAGTAAAAAGGAAACTTTCTGTAGGGCCAGAAGCCAATTAATACCCTATAGGTGGATTTTAGATCTAATATAATATTACTAGATGATTCTGATGAGTTATGCTGGAGAGTGTCTATGAATAAGTGGGAATAATTAACTTTTATTTCAATTAAGGATAAGTGGATTGATGTCATTCTAAATGAAAGGAATATGTTATTGGGATTCTGCTCTATAGCTATGCCACATGGTGTGTTCTACATTGTCCTAAATTAAAAGCATGCTAAAGATGCATTTTATTAAAAGCCTAAAAGTCTTTAATGTGAAACAGCATTTATCTCTTACAGATATGGAAGCACAGATCCAAATGGAAAAGTAATCACCTGTAGAGAATTTCACTGTGTTCTAGTTGATCCTACCTTCTAAATATTCTTCAGATCTCTGCTCTTCTTTCCATCCTTACTTCTCTGCTATATTAATTCAAGCTTTCAAAATTTTCAAAGAATTACAGCAATGGTTTTGCTCTTCAGGGATGCCAAAGTACTTTTGCTAAAATCAAATTGAGTCCCTCCCTGTATTATATCTTTTAATAGCTTCTCCAGTGTCTCAAGGGTAATATCCAGATTTTTATCCATTGGTTTTTGGACCATCCCTTTGGTAGACACAAAAATACTCCCTCAAAAAGTCTACATTCTGATCCCCAGAACCTATAACTATGTTACCTTACATGGGAAAAAGGACTTTGCTGATGTGATTAAGGATCTTGAAATGAGAAAAGTATCCTGAATTATCCACTTGGGTCCACTGTAATCACAAGAGTGCTTAGGAGAAGGAAGCAAAAAGGTTATAACGAGCAAAAGGAGCTATGACAATGGAACCAGAGTTTGGGATGATGCACTTTGAAGGTGGAGGGAAGAGCCACAAGCCAAGGAATGCAGGATGTCTTCGGAAGCTGCAAAAGGCAAGGAAAAAAATTTCTTCCTCAAGCCTCCAGAGAAATGCAGCCCAGCTAATCACCTTGATTTTAGACTTCTGACTTCCAGAGCTGTAAGAAAACAAATTCTTGCTGTAAGTCATGAATTTTGTAGTGATTTGTTACAGCATTGGTAGGAAACTAATATTAATCCAATACCTAAGAGCTGGCATTCAGCAGGTGCTCCATAAATATTTGATAAATAAATTAATAAAAAAGTGAATGGAGAGCATCAGTATCCATAAAATCTTGTTTCTTTATGTTTTTTTGGTACATATTGGCATATTGGATGGCAATCCTGTGAGTGGAATTGCAATGATATGGAGGCTTCCCTTACTTGAAGCTCAATTTGAACATTTGATGTGGAAGTCCTAGATTATTTATTCACCACATAGACATATGAGCCACATAAATACAGTGTTGTGGTTAAGAACACACCCTCTGGAGTCAGCCTGCCTGGTTTCAAATTCTGGCTTCATTGCCAATTGGCTGGATGGCTCGAGGCAAGGTATTCAACAGAGTTGTGTCTTAGTTTACTCATCTACTTAATTTCCACATTAGAAGGATTTTGTGAGCATTAAGCAAAAGAAAACATAAGGAACATGAAAGTGTGTCTGGCTTATAGTAAGTGCTCAAAAATTTTAATCATTACTATTAATGACTATTAATAATTCTAAATAATTAATAATACTGTTATTGTTATTATTTGTTAGGGTTTGTTCTACAGGACTCTTATCATGGGTATAAACATATTAAAATATTGGTTACCAAAAGTGTTAAGAACGCAATTGGACTTATTCAGAAACCACTCCCTCTGGATGTACTTTCAGCTAGTGATCTGGCATGGTAGTTAAGTGTATATAAGCCATATTCTGAAATTACGTTTTTCCATAATAAAAATTATATCATTTTGGCTTTTACAATTTACCAGTTAGGTGAAGTAAAACAGAGATATTTCTCTAGTAATTTATTTATAATTTTTGTAGCTTGAATTATTCAAAGAAGAAAAAGCCGAATGAATAATAATACTAGCATCTATATCTAGTTGTACTGTTCTTGACTGAATATATTGACTTAGAGCAGGATTGTTCAACAAGAAATTGTTTAAATGGAAAGTGAAACCCTTGATAGCCACAAAGATTTCAAACAATGAATTTTCTACAGACAACTTTTCCTTTTATGAATACAGTGAGACAATATTTTTATTATTGTTTTGACCTAGTGTTTATGAGTTTGGGGCTTGGCAGTTTTCCTGACTATTGTTCTGTTTCTGATTGAAAACCTGGAATTCATCTGCTTTACATGAATTGTTCCATTCAGATATAACAATCTCTGCAATGTTTGATTTTACTGGCTTAGGTAATTCACACCGCTGCTCCTGGGCTGTGTATGGCAACATAAAGTGAACACACGATTAACTTTTACTAAGTTACAGACATTGACAGCGAAATGGGAACTGTAGTATATACTACTCAGGTTCAGTTAGTTAAAGAAGACCTCATAAAAACAGCTTGAGGTTGTCTGTTCTATTTTGTTTTGTTTTGCTTTCATAAAATAAATGCTTTTAAGGAATATATTATAAGCCTTAATGTATGTGGATATGTTTATGTGTGTGTATTGGTGTTCTTGTAAAGAATTACTATTCTCTTGACCATATTGCCAAATAAAAAATAGCTGTATCTAAAGTTTCCAGATTTTTTTAGAAATAATTTTATTTTGTATGTCACATATGGAAGATTTAACTGTGTCTGATATCTGATACAATGCCACGTTTGCAATGGTTACTATATCTTCATGTACATCTGCTAATTAGAAGTTTATTTTTATCAAATATTCTTTTAGAAACACATTATTTTATTCATTGATCATTTATTCATTCTATCAGTCACTCATTTCTTCACTGAATGATTTCTAGGAATTTATGTTTTCCAAGTTCACACTAGATATTAGACTTCTACTGACAGTGATACAAAACCTTGAAATCAAAATATTTGGATATAATACATAGTTCCCTTTATCCTGCATTGCCAAAAAACTTGTCATTGGCATGTAAATTTTACTTTTGCTGTACTGAATCAATGTGAGTTGAAGAGAAGTCATTTGGAAAATACTTGGATAAGAGTAATTTTAGGTTTTCTGATCTCTTGTGTACCTAGCAAAGGAAGATAATTTGCTTTATATGCCCTGCATATTGTGGCAAAATATTTACAAAGAAAATAAACCAAGATGCTTGAAGAAGCAAATACTGTTTTAGTTATAAAAATAATCAACTTGAAACATAGTTTGTTCATATTCTTTTTAGCAGGAAAGTATTTTATGTCTGCTTGTTTCTTATAAGATAAAATCAATTAAATTCAATAACATTTATTAGCATCTACTATTTTCAAGGCATTGTGCTAAGTGTTGCATGTCATATCTACCAGATCTTAGCAAAACTTGCAATCTAGATGCAGGGTTTTGAGAACAGTAGCATTAAAAGATTAGAGAAAAATAAGGTTAGAAGATAGGTTTAAATAAAATAATTTGTGTTTTCAAAGTAGTTTTGGCTGGGAGAAACAGGAAAGCATCTTGGTGACATGGGTCTTTCTGGATAATGAGCATTTTGATGATGGAGATATAAAGGTGTAATAGATGGTATTACAGTAAAAATATTCACTGCTCTCTGCTTGGCCAGTGGATGGGGAAAAATTATACTCCCTACTCTATGTATGTCAGATTTTGTCAAATGACTGGCTTTGGTTAATAAAATGTGCACCATTTCCAAAGAAAAAGCTTTCAGAGCCATCACATATACCCACTATCTCTCCATTCCTTCTGCCAAGAGACTGTTGGATTCTAGATAAGAGTTGCTTCATTAGCCTGTTCTGAGAATGAAGGGGACAGGGAGTGTAGCCACAGGCCATACACAGTGAGCATGGATGTGAGTGGGAAATACACCTTCGTTGTTTTAATCCACTAAGGTTTGGAATCTATTTGTTACTAGAGCAATATTTAGTTTTAACTGACTAATACAGAGATAGAACAGTCTAGAAGATGGTACAAACATGTAGACGGCATAGAGTAAGAAAATCAAGCAACGGTTGTGAGCAGTTATAGAGCTATTAAGGGAAGATGAGTATGGAAATGCAATTTGGGTCCCCATTGCAGAGGATCCTACGATCTTGGATGCTAAAATGAGTAGTAGTTAAGAGCTAATTTTTAATAGGCAATAGGTAAACACTAGATGATTTGACTAGAAAAATGGCTTATTAGGACTATACCTTAAGGAACATTCCTTTGACAGCTGAGTGGAGGTGGGAGTATAGTGGAGAGATGCAAAGTAGAGGTTTAGAAAGACAATTCACTTGGCTGTATTTATTGACCACATTCCCGTGCCAGACATTGAGAAGGACATAGGCAGTAGAATGGAAAAGAGATTGCTGCTTTAACAAAGGTTACATTTTAGCAGAGCGACAAATAATAAATGAGAAAACAAGTAAAAATTAACCCATGCTGAATATAAATGAGAACAGCAATTGCCTCTGGAGTAGCAGGGAAAAGGATTGCCTAGGAAGGAGAAAAGGGGCACTTTTTGGAGTAATGGTAATGTTCTACATCTTGAATCTTGATAGGAGTTTGGGTTGCATAAATGTATGCATTTTTCAAGACTCATTGAATAGTTTAACTATGGTTTGTATGTTTCATCATGTATATGCTATACTGAAAATGTAAAAATATATATTTGTCATACACACACTCAGACACACAAATATTGAACTCTAGTTAATGATATACATGAAAGGTTTAGTGTACTGATGTCAACAAATTTTGAATTTAATAAAAAATGGTTTGATGAAGAAATAGAGGGATCGATAGATGAATTGATATGTGAAAAAGCAAATATAGGAAAATATTAATTGTAAAATCTTAGTTTCAGGCCTATGTGCATTCATTGTACAGTTATTTCAACTTTTTCATACATTTAAAATTTTTTAGAATAAAATTATGGAATAATTACAATTATGTAAGGGTTTTAAAGGGATAAATAGTGTTCTAGAAAAATCTACAATAATGAGAACTGATGAAGTCAGGAATAAAGTATTTTTTAAAAGAAAAAATAAAATAATATCTGATTGTGCAAAGTGCTAGGAAAAAACAGTATGCTATGGTAGTGAATAATAGAGGAGATCGACTTAGGGGCACACAGACAGCTACAGGTCCTGTAGCTAGAGATACTGCCTTGAAAGTTGAAACCTTAGTTAAATATGAGATATCTAAGGTAGACTGGGTCTTGCAGTTGAAAATTTTGTGGGTTGGGGTGGGATGGGGAAGAAGCATATCTGACAAGTTGTTAGAGAAGCTAAAGGGAAAACCAGGACAGTAAAAAGAATAGAGTTCATTTTTGTTAGCCTATCACATGGGAAACCAGTTTGTACAGCCCAAAGAACATGGCTTTCTACCATCTGGGCTCAGCCTCTCATTATTTTTATGATCCCAAATAAGATATTTTATTTCTCACTCAGTTTCATCATCTAAAAATTGGAGATAATAAATTACATCTTGGTTGGAGCTTGGTCTGAATGTTTGTGTCCCTCTTAAATTCATATGTTGAAATCCTAACTCCCAAGGTGATGAATATTAGGAGCTAGGGCTTTTGGGAAGGCAATTAGGTCACGAGGGTGAAATCCTCATGAATGAGATTAGTGCCCTTCTAAAAGAGGCCCCAGAAAGCTGCCTGACTATTTCCACCATGTGAGGACACAGCAAGAAATCGGCAGTCTGCAACCTGGAAGAGGACCTTCACCAGAACCCTACCATACCAGCACCCTCACTTTGGACTTCCTGGCCTTCAGAACTATGAGACATAATTTTCTATTGTTATAAGCTACCCAGTCTATGGTGTTTTGTTATAGCAGCCCAAATGTACTATGGTAGTTGGAAATTCGGGGAAAAATTAAATGACATGACTTACTGAAGTATTTCTCACTGTGTCTGACGCATGGAAGGGCCCCGTGTTATTAACAGTTCCTGTCTCCAGTATTGTTATCCAGGACTTCCTTATGTCACCCACTGTATCAACAGTGATTTAGTGACCTTGCATACATTATCTGTATCTTGTAAAAACACTTTCACATGACCCAATTTCAATCCTGTCATCTTTCCTGTAAAATGTTTCCTGACCATCCCAGCCCCCTCCCCATCACTGCATGATATATCATCTATCCTAGTCATGTGGCTCACAATTATTCTTCTATGTCCTGATTCCTTCCCAGATTACAAATCACTTGAGAATAAATATAGTACCATGTATTTTGATTTCCAGTGTCTTTCACAATGTCCCATCTCTAAAAAAGATAAATATCTCTATTGACAGTATTTTTAATACAACAGAAATTCTCTCACCTGACCCAAATGGAATAAATAATTAGAAAATTAAAAAAAATGTTATAGGTGAAACTTACATAAAATGTAGCATCTATACCTTAACAAGTTTATGTCAGCTTCAAACAATGCAGGCAAAGAGTACCTGAAAGGCAGTCCTCAGCCAATAAACCCTAGCATGGGTGCTGTTTGTCTTCCCAGTGTGGTATCTGTGGGTGCTAGCTGAGTTTGTACAACTAGGAAATGAGTGCATAATAATATTGTACAGGCCACTTGGGCTCAAAATGTCAGCATGACTATTGACTCCTCAATTTTTAAATCCCTTCCCCATATCTTAGAACCACACACTTCTTTATTGTTCATGACAGTATCTGTTATGCTAATAAAGACACTTCTTACCTAACTCTAAGACCATCACCACTGCTAAGTGGCTAGTCTTTTCATTTCCAGTATTTACCTTTTATTATTTATTATTTATTCTCCACACTGAGAATCTTTAAGGATTAGAGTCAATACATCATCTCAGCTTTTATCATCATCTGTTCTTTGAGAAAGGGCCCTGTTGATACTGTGTGTCTTTGGACTCTAAGCCAGAGATGGTTAGTGCCTAAATGTGGACTCTTAATCCAAATTGAGGGCAACAAATAACCTCTTTCAGGCACTTAAAATTGGACAAAGATGTCACAGTTATGACCTACTGGCAGCTGTCCCTTTTAATGACTGCTGTCTGGGTGAGAAGTCACACCAGTGAAGGCTTTCAGTGTCGTTGACCAAACCTGTCTAGTTCTTGCCCTTTTCTAGGCTCAGTTTTTCAGTTCTTCATTTCTTTTCCATCTTAAGGTCGCTAGAACTAGTTTCTGTTATTTGCAATCCAAGGAATACTAAACATTTGTTTATACTGAATAATTTAAGCATAGTTATGATTGTGCTGTTTTCATCACAGGTGTTAAATCACTTTTTTTGTAATCTATTTTTTTTAAATTTCAAATTCTTAGCCCAAATATTGTGACCTTCAATCCTTTTCCTTAAAGCTCTATGGTGACCTTATTCCCTTCACTTGCCTTCACACATTTACTTTAATTGTTACAATGTGTGAGTCTAATATTACCCTATAGAGATGTAGAATGTGAGTTCTGAAATTGCATTGCCTAAACTGAAACCCTTCTTTTCCGAATTACTAGCTGAGTGACCTTAACAGCTATTTAAATTCCAGGTGTATCATTTTCTTAATCCCTCAAATAGGGATAATAATGATGACATCTACTCATAGTGTCATTATAAAGATCAAATAGTTAATATTCACAAAGAGCTTACATTAGTTCCTGGTACATATTCAAGATTTAATAAATGTTACTGTGATTATTATTTGTTGTTACTCAATTATCCTCTTTATCTTCCAACCTCTGGAATTTCTTCCTGTTGCTCCTTCTCTGTTTGTACAAAACATAGTAACATCTATCAATCAAACCTAGCTCAAATGACACCTCCTCCAAAGAATCTCCTAGGGCCACCAAATCTAAGTGACCTCTCCTTCTATGGAACTTTCATTGTACTTGATTGCAGTACATACTCGGTTTCTGCCACAGAACAATCCCCACTCACTACTCTGCTTTATCATTGTTACATATGCGTATTCCTTACATTTTTTCTAATAGTCTTTAAACTCAGAGGGGACCATGTCTAAGCACCATCTGTCTTGTGTTCTCCACACTTACCATAATGCAGTAAACTTCATAGGCTCAAAAGAAATCTTTGCTAAAGGAATAGCAGGAAAGAAATACTTCATATTTTATCCTCATTCCATCACGCAAGAAAGAAAATATACAAGTAGTATCTTCTTTTGATAAAAGAGGGAAATGACTTGCCCAAATATATTCGATGATTTAGTAACACATCAGGGACTGAAGATCTGATGTTGATGTCTTCTTCCAAACTTTTTCATTCTAACTCATTGCATTTCTGAGCTTGGCCTTTTGGGCAGCTAACACACCCTTAGGTGTAGTGAGGAATTGAAGAAGCGCAGGTATTGTGTTCGGTTAAGTATAAATTTGCAATTTTAAATGTACATTAAAGTTAGAATAAACTCTTTAGAAGACTGTGGAGGAAGACTGTCCTAAAAAAAAGAAAATAAAAATGAGTTTGATTTATGTAATGGAGAAAGTTCACATAGGTATTCTGCTTTAACCGTTCCTTCTATCGTCACCCAAATTTGAACATGTGGGTGAAAGTCATTGTCAACTCAGTGGGAGGTAAAAGAAATCGTGCCTCTTGGGAGTCCATGAGTACAGTTGCTTAGCAACCCAGCTGTGAACAGATTTATAGGTCAAAATTGAAACTGATCAATAGCATGATAAGCGAAGTCCCTGCCACTATACTTTCAAATCACTGAAATACTTTCCTTTTCTTAGCATTAAAATCAACTTAATTTGATAAGGAAAAATCACTGAATGTGAGATCTTTTTGGCTCCTCAGCTGACCTTTTTTCTTATGAATTTTCACAGTGGGAGTTTTGGGCAAAACAAAAGTCTGAAAGAAATATTCACTTCATTATCCTTCATTGCATTTCATTTAAATATTTTAGGGACATATATCAAAGTAAGAGGAAACAGGATATATAAATATCTCACTGTTCCCAGAATGTAGGCACAGTTCAGAAAAGATGAAATCAAAGCTAATAAGTTAGTGGTTGATAAAAACTTACAGTCTAATTAAATATAAACAAACAGATGGACTGTAATGTAGAACTTTGCCCTTGATTGATCTACTTTAACAGGAAGATGATTTGTATCTTCGATGTCTGTTAATACCTTTTAACTATTGGGTTCCTAGAATATTTTTTTTTTCTTTTAGATTTCCGTTAACTTTATTTAAAAATATGACTTCAAAATCTTTCTTACTTTCCTCTTTCTTTTCCATAATCCCCAATTTGTCCACGAATCTCTGCTTGCAATATCATTACTTTATTATGACTAAAACATTATTACACTTGAGAATTTCTGTGTTGATGGTATTTTACAGGTCTCTTTTTGGTTATGAAATCATGAATCTTAGCCATGCAGTTGTGTAAGAAATCAGAAGGTTGAAGTCATTTTGTTGTGACAAAGTCATGACTTGCTTGGATTATGATTGAACACTGATTTATTCTTCAGATATCATTGCTATGGCATAGCAGTCTCTAATTGATACAGATAAGAGCTGAGGTTTCCTCTGTTCTTGGGGGGCAGAGCTTGGGTACTTGGTGAGAAGAAGGAAAGGATATTCTACAAAAGCAGATTCAGAGTAGGGAGACTATTAAGGACATCAAGGTTCTACCTCTGTTTACCCGATGGTCACTCCACCCCAGTTTCCTTTTCCCTGGGTTAGCATAAATTAAAATAAATTACCTATATTTTTGTCTAGCATGGGAATGAATAGAATCTCATTTTCCTTTCTTGTCTTTAAATATACTTAATGGAGATAATCATGTTTATTGGTACTTTTTGCTGAATAAATAATTTTGTGATTATCAGCCTTAACTATAACAGTAAAGTCTAAGTATGATCTATAAAGAAAAAAAAAGGATCCTTGTAATTTGTGGCAAAAATAAACAATTAAATAAAAATAAATAAATCACAGAGGTCCTAAGGAGAGTCAAACAGAAAAGCAGATGCAATGAGTTGTTTTGGCCCACTTAGGAACAACAAATCAATCAGTTGAACCAAAAATAAAAAAATAACAGGTATGAATGACAGAGATGAGATTCAAGAAAATTCATGTACATTTCACTCAAGTATATATTTAATTTTGTAAATTCCATCCAAAAAATGTACATGTCATGCCATGACCATATTTATTTTCATTTTCCCTGGGAAATTATTTGGTGTATAATTCTAGTCACAGATTTGCATGTGCTTTGTGGCAATATTAAGAGGTAGAGTGACATTGGGAAATATGTACAGAGCCAATGCAGATTTCTCAGGCCAGATGAAATATTTATTGGCCAAATGAGTTTGGAAAACTATGTGCAAGGCCGGATCCATAAGGTTTCAAATTTTTGGATCTCTGAGCTGGGAGATCATTTCAGAAGACTCTGTGAAACCAGCAGCATATGCTTTTTAAATTCTTTCTTAAAAAAAGACCACTGTATCTGTGCGTCTCTGAAACACACACCCACACGCTCAACAAATAGGTTTTGGATTTTGTTCTGTTAATACTGACAGAAGAATGATATTGCATAAATAAACCAAAGCACCCTGTTTCCAAGCAGCCTAAACTAATCACGGGTGTTGCCAAAGCCAGTATATAAATAAATAAAAGCAAACAAAACAGCAAACTAATGTTTGGTGAGATATAAGCAAATCTTGGAATTAAGTTTAAAAAATTACATTGCCCTCAGGCAAATTTACAAAAAAAAAAGTTGATTTCCTTCAGGCAAATTTATAAGGGGAAAAAAAAAAAGAATCTTTTAAGGCTGCCTAGTGGGAGTCACTGCAATGGGGAATTTGCTGCAATCATGATTTTCAAACCAGGGAAACTTAAAAAAAAAATCCAGATTCTTAGGACACATCCAAGACTCACTAGTACTCAATTCTGAACCCCAGTTTCCTCTATAAATAGCCCATCTGACAGCTTCATTTCCAGATCTAATATGCAATTCAGTCTCAGCAGAGAAATTTTGCAACCTCTCTCCAAACCCTCCCACCAAATATACCACCCAAACCTGTTTCTTACTCTGGATGCCCATGTGGGTTAAAAATCAGAAGCATTCATGTCCGGGCATGGTGGTTGACACCTGTAATCCTAGCAGAGGCAGGAGGATGCAGAGGTCTGGAGTTGCAGACCAGCCTGAGCAAGAGCGGGCCCCTGCCTCTACAAAAAATCTGGGCGTGGTGGTGCATCAGCACCCTAAGGCTGAGGCAGGAGGATCCCTTGAGCCCAGGAGTTTGGGGTTGCAGTGACCTAAGATGACACCACTGCACTCTAGCTGGGGTGACAGTGTCTCAAAAATAAGCAAAAACCACAAGCATTCACCCAGTTGTGCATTCTAATGACTATTAATGACTGTGTGTAGTCTCCTCTCTTTTATCTAACCCCCATCCAACGCATCATCTAGATTTGTTACCTCTACCTTCAAAGTATATCTGAACATGACCCCTTCTCACCATCTCCACTGCCACCACCCTCATCAAAGCCACCACTCTCTCTTTCCTGGAATGCCAAACCCCTTACTGGTCTCCCCCCACAATGTGGCACAGGAGGCTCGAAATGTTCTGCTCATCTCTCCAATCTCATTTCCTACTAACCTCCTTTTTACTCTCAGGACTCCAGAACCAAGGGCCACCTTACCCATCCTTGACAATGCCAGGCCAAGAGCACTGCTGTGGCTGCTTTCTCTTCCAGAATGTCTTTCCCAATAAGTCCACATGGCTCTCCCCTCTACTTCATTCAGCGCTCTGCTCAAACATCATTCAGATACCATTGTGTCTAATGAAGTAACATTTACTACTCTCTGTCTTCTTGTTCTAATTTATTTGCCTCACACTAATACCAATTATTACTACTTTATATTTCTCTCTTTCTTTTTTTTTGTCTCTCTCCCTCTTTACAATTTAAGCACCATGAGGCCCGGGGCTTTGTCTTGTTCACCTTTGTATCCACAGAACCTGGAATAGTGTTTCACCCATAGCAGGAGCACAATAATTACTTTTATTTCATAAAAAACCCTCAAGTGATTCTGCTTTCAATCAGATTGCTGAAACACTGATCTATATATCATGACATAATTATTCTTCATCTTCAAGAGTGACCTGGAAAGCTTAGGCTAGTATTTTGTATGAAGTATTTAGTATAATCATTTCTCGAGATTATCTAGGAAGAGGATGTTAGTTTTTGCTTCATTGATTATGACCCAAAAGTAGATACATCAAGAGTATAACATAAGAATTTTATTTTCTATTTTATTGGAATGTTAATTGTAGGGAAGGAGAAACACAGGCATGAATTGAGTTGAAGTTGGGCAAACATTTTTCTTTTCAAATAATTGACAACATAACTAATTTGATTGCTTTGGACATACAGGGGGCAGTGAGATAAAGTGGGTATAGACCACTATGAGCATGAGTCCTGGTTCTTTCCTCTGATCTCTGTCATGTTGTCTTGTTTCTCTGATTCTCGATTTATTCATCCATAAAGTGAGATTTATTAAACTGAGCTCTCGGAGTTATTTTGATGATTTAAAAATATATGTAAATGTACACAAAGAGTGCAATGCGCACCACCCGAAAGATGGACATATTTGAAACTCGGACTTGGGAGGGGGCAAAGGCAACATATGTAACCTAAATATCTGTACCCCCATAATATGCTGAAATAAAAAAAAATATGTAAATGTATATTTATTTAATCCACATGAAGTCTCCCTGGGCCCCATCCTAAGCCAAGTTATACACACAAACACAGGGATACACACACAACTGCAGCTGACACTAGCAAGGCATGCTACATGCCAGATTCCTCTAATCTTTTCCCTATTTCTCTTCTAAAAACACTATTTCAAAAGGAATTCAATATTGATCAAGGGAATAATAAGTGCAAAAGGAACACCTTTGTCCCTCCTCCCCTTTTTCCCACTTTCTGGAAAGGTCTCTGGTTTCCCAGGGCTTTCCAGAGCCCTTGGTTAGTAGACCCCTGGTTATTTTTCAGAAGAGGAAATATTTAAATATGAAAGTTAACTTGGAGAGGCATATTATAGATTTCTTGGCAAGGCAAGTCTGTAATACTATGTTTCTTTGGGAGATGTTATTGGCTTTTTCCTCAGATTTGTCTGGTACCATTTTATAAAGTGAAACCTCGGATGGGCAGTTGGAATGCAGATTGAGATCTGGCATCGTGCTACTTTTCACAGGTCGCTGGTGCCGGGGTGTTCCCCTCAGGACTCTGAGTGAGGGATAGAGAGTCACAGATGTCACCTTCAGAATGAAGAATGGGAGCCAATTTTGTTGTTAACAGGAGTCCTATTATAATAGTTTCATACCTCAGTTACAGCAGTGAGACCATGCACAATTATGGAATATTTTAGCTAAGCAGATGTGCCTCTTCAGTATAGAAATCACTCAATTCTTTGAATGCTCAGGAGCAGAAATGACTTTCTCATAACGTTAGATTTGGGAAATCAAGGCAGTACATCAGCATTTTTTGCCCCGAAAACTTTGTGCCAGCTTGTTAGTCTGCACTGGGAGAAATATGCAGAAGTCATGATAGCGCTATTACTCACAGAGAAGAGAACGGTCTGGAAAATGGGCAAGGATGACAGGGGAGGGTCTGCTCCATCTGGAACCTGCCTCCAGGAAAAGAGCATAGGAAGTTCCACTGGTGGGGGGCCACAGCCCACAGACCCAAAGCATGGATTTGGGAGAAAGCCACTTCTACAATCCCATAAAAGCATGGGGAGAGTGCTATTTCTGTAAAAACTGTGCAGGAGTCCAGTTCGATTTCTGGAATGGGGGATTTGGGTTGGAGTTTGGCATTAAAACTTTGCTAATGGACTTTAGAGATAGCCTAGAAAACATGTCTTCATTTTGTGTATGACAAAACAACTGATGGTTGCTTTCCCAGCATTTAACAATGAGCACTGGCCAGGCGTGGTGGCTCATGCCTGTAATCCTAGCTCTCTGGGAGGCCGAGGCGGGCGGATTGTTTGAGCTCAGGAGTTTGACACCAGCCTGAGCAAGAGCAAGACCCCGTCTCTACTAAAAATAGAGAGAAATTAATCGGACAACTAAAAAAAAAATATATAGAAAAAATTAGCCGGGCATGGGGGCGCATGCCTGTAGTCCCAGCTACTCGGGAGGCTGAGGCAGTAGGATCGCTTGAGCCCAGGAGTTTGAGGTTGCTGTGAGCTAGGCTGACGCCACGGCACTATAGCCTGGGCAACACAGTGAGACTCTGTCTCAAAAAAAAAAACAAAAACAAAAACAAAAACAATGAGCACCCACTACCAATGTCTTCTATCTGTCTCTATACACAAAAGAAACACATCAACCAAAAGACTTCTTTCCCAAAGTTGTTAAGCTTCAGACTAGCGGCCTTACTTGGTGAGCTTTCGTTTTGAAACAAGAACACACTGTTTCCAACTTAATCTGTGCTTTGATGCACAGTGCTCTCCCATGCACTTTGAGCAGGTATGTTTTAACCACTGAGTGAACAATTATTATGGAACTGAAGTTATCTGCTTAGAAATCAATGGTTTTCTCACAAGGAAGGGGGGGAATGTTTTCAAACTAATTTGACTCCTTCATTATCAGTGTTTAGTGAAAATGCTTCTTGAGCACTTAGCTGCTAGTTCAGAATAAATTAAGAATATGTTTACTTCTAAAACTTGCCAAAAAGGTTATTACTAAGGCAGGATTATTTGAGATAAGGGAATAAATTCCTAGGAGTTGTTCTCTATTTTAATCTCCAGTAATACTTCTCTTTAATTTGATGTGTAAGAACTTTATCAACTACTGTGACAGTAAAATGTGGGAAAAAAAAATCACTGAGTCAATAGTCACAACAAAGAGAACTGTTTGAACACAGATTTATTCGTTCATTGGTACATTTATTCATTCAAAAATAAGAAAATGCTCTAGGCACTAGGAAACAATGAATTAAAGTAGTCCAATTTCCTACCCAGTAGTATTTATGTCCTAACAGGTATGTTCAAGGTCTATTTATACACGTGTCTGTTAGTGTGCTAATGTTTCAGTTTTTCCAACAGAAAAGTTAAGCTAGGGACAGATCTTATTTTCTTTGTATTCAAATTACAGACTCTTCTAACTAAACAGAATCTTCTAATTAAAAAGGGCATTACAGATAATTCATCCAAAGCACTTTAGTCATTGTACAGGTGAGCACAGGGAGGCTCCAGAGAGTGAAGGAATTTGTCCAAGGGTCACTGCTGTTTAGTAGCATGTATTTTAGTAGCATCTGGGGTTCTAGAGTTTAGTTTAAGTTTCTAGGGCTGCCATAGCAATATAAAAAAATAAGTGGTTTAAAACATCAGAAATGTATTCACTCACTGTGAATACTGTTCACATCTGTATTCACGTCCAAAATCAAGGAGTCAGCAGGGTTGGTTCCTCCTGTGGGCTCTCAGGGAGAATCTAACCCATGCTTCTCTCCTAGCTTCTGGTGACTGTGGCTGTCCTGGGTGTTCCTTGGCTTGCAGCCTCCTCACTCCAATCTCTACCTCTGTTGTTACATGGTATTCTCCCTGTGTGTCTCCATGTCCCTGTGTCTCCACATGGCCTTCCCATAAGAGCCATTGGATTTAGGTCCCACCTTAATTCAGTATGACCTCACTTTAGCTTGATTACATCTGCTAAGACCCTATTTCCAATAAGGTTACATTTATAGACACTGTGGGTTAGAACTTCTGCGTATCTTCTTGGGGGACATACTTCTACCCATAGCATGTATCGAATGTTGCATTTTTTATGTAATATCAGGCTGCTTCTAGCCTTGAAGAAGTATCTGCTGATATCATTGTGATGTTTTTGTCGTTAATATTAGAAAGAAACTTTGGAGTTAAAGAAAACAATATGGATTTCAAAAATCACCTACTATCTCACTTAAAAAAATATATATAAAGCTACTTATAATTCTGAGCAGTTTAGGTACAATGTTAGGAAAGTAGACAAGTAAAATAATAGCATATTTCTACCATACTACATTTTCCTTAATTACATACCTAGCTCCAATTCTACCTATTTTCTTAGAAAAATAAAATCTGCAAAGTAAAAAAGAAAAAAATATTCACCATGTTAATTAGGATGAGTGGTGTTCACTTCCCCATGGGAAACTAGACTTGGTTGCCATTTTCCTGGTGCCTCTCATCTCTATAAATTCTAGGTAGGCTTACTTCCTGTCCTGGGAAGACAGAACTCACTCTCAAGATCCTAGCTCATTTGTAATGTATTTCCAGGACAGAGTAAAAGTTGTGCCAAGTGTTGCAAATCGTGTATGATCAGTGTCATGAGACCCTCAAACGATTTCATTTACAAGCACATAAAACATACTGTAATTTGACCCATAGTCCTGCAAAGAGGGATCGGTACACTATTCACTCTGCTGTGTAATGTTCTTTGGCACAGCCTTCTTAAGTTTTTTTTTTTTTTTTTTGTGAGGGGGGTTGCATTTGCCAAGACTTTTAAATTTTTTTTTTCTTTTTCTTAGGCAGTAAGTAATGCACTGTTGTGGTGCATCTTTGAGAAGCTTAGTGGTGGCTTTTGTCTTTAGGCTGAAGTGAAAATAGGAGATGCAGCCATGGAACTGGACTTGCCACTATCAGTGGGGGTGATGGGATTCCTGAATGTCAGGGGTCAGGTGGCAACACTTGATCAGAGGCAAGATACACACAATTACCGTAATGGACAGCAGGTCTTTATAGCATGAGCATACTGTGGCCCTCAGGGAACTGTGCCGATATTTAATAGATCACGGTTTTCCTAATGTATGAAAGATGGCAGCCTATAAAATTGTTACTTCTCTGATATAATCAGAAGAAATCAAGTGTGACCAAATAGAAGTTCCATATCAGTTGTCAGGGTAAAAAGTTGCCATCTCTTACCCAGTTTCCAGATCTAAGTCTGTTCACAGCCTCAGAGACCATAGATAGAAGGGGAGTCTGAGTCTTTTTGAAGAAGGATCCTGGAATGCATCTGCAAGTCAGTATACATAGTGGTTATTCCCTCAATCTTTCCCCAGAGGGACTGGAGACAAATACATGAAGGCATGTCATGTATCCAAACACATGAACAGCATCCACCATGACGGGTGCTGTCAACAACCAAGTAGACACATTCACTTGTCCTGTGTATTATGACTAGTCTTTCTTCTGGACCACTCCAGTGTTAGTACAGAGGGCCAATGAAACAGAATGACTATGGAGTACATCATGGACCCCATAGAGACAGCTCCTTTCCACCAAGCCTTATCTAGTTGCCACTGCTGAATGCCCAACCTGTCAGTAGCAATGACTGACACTGAGGCCTTGCTATGGCACCGTTCCTCAAGGAGACCAGCCAGCTAGCAGATTAGACAGCAGGTTAATTATATCGGACCTCTTCCACTGTAGAAAGGGCAGTATTCTTTAGTGCCAAAATCAATATCTACTGTGGATATGAGTTTGCCATCCCTCTGCTCAGTTCCTCTGCCTGCACCAAATGAGCATTTTACAGAATGCCCAATAATAGATATGGTATCCTACACATCATCACCTTATCCAAAGACCCAAGTTTTGGCACGGGAGGTGTGACAAGATTCACGGGGCTTATGTACTGCTCCAACCAGGGTAGACCAGCCTAACAGAATGGCATAAAGGTCTTTTAAAACTCGGATAAAGTGCCAGCTCAGGAAGAACTCCCCATATGGCTGTGGCACTGTGTTTATTCATGCTGAATCGAGAATTAACATATGATGCTGTGTCCCAGCAACTAGAATAGGAACTGAGGGAAAGATGGGTTGGTCATTCTTACTATCCTCTCCATGGCTTACTTATGGAATTTGTGCTTTCTCTCAAGTGCTGCCAGAATAGAGTTCTGGTTCTCAGTGGGCTCATGCTTCCTCTAGGGGATACTGTAAGTCTTCTACTGAGCTGAAAGCTGGGACTTCCTCATGGCTACTTGGGGATCCTCTTGCTGGCATACTCACACCAGGCCAAGGGCATTGTAATTGTACTGTGAGTGGAAGCCAGTTCTGATCACCGTGAGAGGCTATGGTTGTTGTCACTCAACGGGGCACAGAAGAGCGTGTCTTCAGCACACAGGAATCCCTGGGGTATCTCTGCATTTCAGGGATGAAGATAAATGGGCAATTTTAGTAACTACCACACAGCAAAGGCAAAACATCTAAGGAACCATATCCCTTGGGTTTGAAAGACTGAGTCACACCCTCAGAGCAATACAGACAAGACAAAGTGCTGACTGTGAGTGAGACAAATCTAGAGTGGGCGGTAGAGAAAGAAATGAAAACTATTAATTAAAGCTTAAGAACGAGCTTTAAGTAGAGATTCTGGGTTGTGCCTTAATCCTTTTGCTGAAGTCTTTTCGGAGATTGATCCTTGCACAGCCTTGAACAAGACTGAGTGATCAATGGGACTGGTAGTTCTCCTCTTAGAGAAGTGAGAACATTCATCTTGTTCTCACTAAAAAGGAAGCCACACTTTATAGTAGGGAGGCTATATAACGAAAGGCACAGGTGGCTATAGTGAAATGAGGGGTGGACTCTTTCAGAAACCTCTTAAATACTAGTTCAGATCCTCGTAGCCTTACCTATGTCTTGTTCTAGCTGTCACTGAGGCAGCCAGGTCTGCACAGTTGATGACCTTCTTCCACCCAGGTGAAACTCGATGGCGCCTTGCTTCATGCCTAGCCTGGCACTTCTTACCTCCCTTCCCTGAGTCTTCCCGTTGATGATGAGAGGTGGACACTGTGAGACTCCACTCTGCATCCCGCATGTGCAGTCCAGAAGGGAATGGGAAGGGCACAGTATCACTGTGTCTGGACCTTTGATCAGTGGGATAAGAAAGTCCTAAATTTTTATCTCCTTTTTCCCTGCTTAGATGGTTCTGAGATACAGTTAGGGCAGCTTCTCAGTGACGGTCTCATAGAGTATAAAATCAGACACATTCCATGGTGTTCAACTTGATAACTGTCCCTGACTCTTGCTAACTGAGATTCAAATAACCCCTTTGTCTTGATTTCTACTTTCTGGGAAACTCAGTCCAAGATAATTTAATATCTTTATAATACAGACCATGGCAAAGTTTTAATGAGTGTATAAATTATTTGTATAATTTATATTCTCTTCGTGGGGGTGAGAGGGGGTAAAATGAAAAGAGAAAAAGAGAAAACTAAAACAAAAAAGGGGAGATGATGGATAAATTCAAAGAATAGAGATGTCTCAACTTGGATCATTTCTGTGCTACTTAGTAGGCTATAGTAAAAAGAACATGGCTTCGAAGATTCAGATTTAAATTTTATTTTCAAGACTTACTTAATAAACAATGATAGGCAAAAAATTATTTATTCATTCATTCATTCTAACATATCATTATCATTTTTTGTCCTTCTAATCTGAGGCTAGGCATTGGCCTAGGCTAGCTCTTTAGAAGCTACAGAGGCAAATGTCATAGGCTTCTGTTGTCAGCGAACTCCAACTTTCCTGGGGGAAAGAGACACAGAAGATGATTACTATATTTTGAATATGCCGAAGGAGCAATGATAGAGATATACACAAAGGAGGCCCTGAAAGAGAAAGCCGGGATTCTAGAATTCTCACCAAGCCAGCAGAGCACAGCTCTCTGAGGTAGAGAGCATACCATGTGGTAGATGCTGTTGATGTCCTATGTCCACTTCCTCTGAGCCCACCTGAGTTCATCTGCTACTGTGGATAGTTCCAGTGTGTTGGCAGCTTCACCACTCCAGGCTGGCTGCTCTCTTCTTCTTTGTCAGGGGATTTGCTCTAACACCAAGAGAGCTGTACACAGATGCAAGGGCAGAAGGGCATGGTAGTTTGCACTCCAAGAAGATTACGCCATTAATGGGACATGGAATTTGGTAGTTACATTACCCACCCTCCACAACTTCTAAAGAAGTGATTCTGATGATTTTGAGACATGTTCTATATTATTTCTCAGAACATGTCCAGTGGGATTGGGGCCCAGCTTCCCGTAGTGATAATTCACTCATGAAGGCACAACTTATTGGCATTTCTCCCTTCTCTGACTCACACCATTCCAGTAGTTAGTGTTTGCTATTGCAGCCAACCAATCTAAGACACACACCAAGGCAGAAAATCTATAATCCTTTCTTTGGGACAATGCAAATGAATTATGTGTGGAGTTAGCAGGAGATTTCCTTGACCTGATTTGGCACTGAAGAAAAGGAGAGACAGGAATTCACCGAAGAATCATAAAATACTTTGTTTTCAGAAAACGTTTCTTGATGAGGCAAAGTAGAAGACAGAGACTCTGCACTGTAAGTAGCCCTGTAGCTATCAAGTCTGATTAGCTGAGATAAACCTTCTGCAGCACTCACTACAGATGCTTGGTTTGCCCAAACTCCAATCCATAATAGTGGGTCCTCTATCTCTGACAAGGATAATGATCATTAATATTTGTTTAGCAATTTGATTTGTACCAGAAACCGTGAAATGTTCTCTATGTATTATTCAATATAGTGCTCACAACTATCCTGTGAGCTAGATTCTATTAAAATCTGGATTTTAGAAATGAGGGAGCGAAAGCTTAGAGAATTTAATTAGGTCTTTATGGCCTGGAAAAAGAATCAAGTGAGAATAAAATAGTGGGAGAGGATTCACTTTCAATAATTAGCAGTTTAGCTTATTTTCAGGGTTCAAAGGAAATGGGGATTTTTAATCATATGCACATTGAAGGTGAGGAAACATAAGCTCAGAGAGTCTTAGTAAATTACTAGGATTTCTGCACCGGGGGGTGCATTGAAAGGATCAGAACTGTGGAGTTCAAGGCCATGATATTCCCGCGGCTCCACACTGCTGTCCCACAAAAGCAGTCTGTGCTATTCTACCTGATCCCAAGGCCGGCCTTACTATTCATTTTTTTTTTTTACTGTTTTCTTCAATATGTGCACATGACAAAAAAGTTCAAGCTACAAAAGAGTCTAAAATGTAAATTCTCACTCCATTTCCTCTTCTTCTCAGAGGCCAAAAGAGTTAACCTAAGTTGGATCCTTCCAGAAAATTTCCATTTGCAGATATATGCATAGCATTACACATTATTTTGCACATCTTTGTTTTTTCTGCCTAACAGTCTTAGAGATTATTCTGTTATCAGCAGCTGTGGAGTTCCTGTCTGCCTATTTAATGACTTCATCATGCTTCACTCCATGGAGGTGCTAGAATTTAATTAACCAGCCTCCCACTGATGGTCATTTTTTTGCTTTCTAGCCTTTTGCTATTACAAACAATGCTGCAATAAACATCCTGACATACACTTTTGAGCATGTATATGAGCATATCAGTAGGATAATTTCCTGGGAAGTAATATCAGAGGATCAAAGGGTATTTCGTTTTTTTAAAAATTAATTACCAGTTGATGTATTAAACATACTGATTCCCAGGGAACATTTCTGTGACTAATAGGTTGTGACAGCATTTCCTTCTTCAAAGAAGACAGAGGGCATTTTCAGGTGACAACCGTCTTGGGAGAGTTTGCAGATAAGCCCTGCTGCTGCTGGAGCAGTGCTGGAGATGATTGCTCCCGTCCTGGTTCGGTTCCTGTCCGTCCTCTACTCATTGTTCCTTTGCAAGCTTCCCTTGTGCTGTCCCAGGTGCAGGAGGCCATGTGTAAACAGACATTCCAAATACCAGAGAGTCTCCACGGGGTGTAGGGGACCACTGCCAAGGAGGAGATTAGTCCAGGAACTGGACACATTCTTGCTGGAGAAACACATGACCTTAAATCCACAGCTTAATATAAGGTTAAAAATTCAAATACTTGATTTATATTGAAAGAAGGGATCTGTAGGCAGGCTGGGAGAATTTGTTTTTCCTATACATCCTTTGATTAAAAATATAATAATAACCAAAAGACAGAAAAAAAACATTTTGTCAATTTTCAATTGATTTTTTAGAATGTTCAAAATGGATTGCAAAAAACTAAATAAATATATTCAAAGAGTTTTGACATTTGGTACAGTTGTATGATTTTAGCTTTGTGAACAGGGCAAGAATCAGTGCACTAGGCACCCTTAATTTTCTCTCTCTTTCTGTCTCTCTGAAATTCAGTGCCCTAATGTGTGTCAAATCCCTAGACCTTTCCCAGCTCATCTCTTTCGGTTCTGACTCTGCCTCTAGCTGCAGGTGAAACCATTTCCAGGAATGTGCCACTCCTTCTTTCCTCCCGGGGGACACCTTTGACAGCTCTCCAAAAATGCAAAGTGAAGACTTCTTTAAAGAATTGTAAAACCCTACTGTGACCTTTTTTTCAATTACTGGCTGTGTATATCTTGGGCTATTGCACAACCATCCCAGAGTCAGCCAGACCATCCACTTCCAAGTCCAATAATGAGCTGTCCATTTAATGCGTTTAATTGTTCTCTTAAAATGCAGTTTTCTAAATTTCCTTTATTGGGTTTCAGTCTCTTTTGCTGCTGTTGCTGCTGCTGCCTCTCCTTTAAATGCAGACTCGTTTGACTTCCCAGCTACTCATGAATACATCTCTGCAAGGATCACTTGTTTGCTGGGCAGCAGGGCAGGTGCTACTCGAGTTTCTCCCACACAGAGATGCCAGTGCACCTCTAACACTCCTGCCTCATCAGCTGCCTCCGCAATCCTGCCAAAGTGTCTGCAGGTTGATATATGGCCCCAGGCAGGCACTGCCGGCCCTGAGACAGCTTAGGAATTCAGAGGAACGTCTGTGACATAGACAAAGTTGTATTTCCTTCCAGGGATCTGGATGATTTGAACTTGGCAGAAACATCTGCACGCTGACATGTCTCTGTTAGGATTTCAACCCTCGGTAGACAGACGGTTATAAATGTTGGATTTAAATGGAATACTAGAGAGGGGCACACCAATGCATGCCTTTATAGAGGATTACCATTTACATATGGTCTTTTATCCATTAATTTAGTAAATATTTCCTGTATTCTCCAAGCTGTGAGTCAGACACTCAAGATACAGAGGACCTTCTGCTCTTCGCCACTTAGTGAACCTAACCTAGAACTGAAACCTACATCTGCTTCTTAAGTTCATTGGCAGGAAATTTGTTTATAAACTTTGAAAACAGAACAACCACCATAAGTGTGATTGTAAATATGAAATTATATTTGGCGTATGCCATCTTAGTCTTAAAGGGGTTTTGCAAACTTGTAATTGGGAAGACATGAGTCATGCATGCATTAACATAGCTTGAAGGTCTTAAAATTATTCCATATTAGTTTCACATCATGACAGTAAACAAGTCATCCCAAATCTCTGTAGTTGTGGCTGTAATTGATCAACTTGGCAAGGCAGAAAATGAAATAACGCAGACTGGTTGAGAAGATCGTGCTCTTAAGCTACTTCTACTTCTGGTGACCAGGCTGTCCACTGAGTGCAGGGGGGCCTGGCTGGTGCAATTGTGCAGACAGCAGCTTTGGGACAATGGGCTTCCTTCTTTGAGGGCTACCAAGTCCAAAAGTCACATGTAACTTTAGCTTCCAAGTTTTTTTTTTTATTATAGCTTTTCACAAATAAGATCACTGTTTCTAAATAAAATAAAAGCATGGAAAAACAAAATGAAAGAAAACAAACAAAGAAGCAAAACCCGACTCTCTTGCCTGTGTTCTCAAGCAAAAAAGAAGGAAAAAAAAAGGAGAGAGAGAAATATATCATTGTAGCAGCCATTGTCTTGAAACATTTTTTTCATCCCTTTTTTCTCCTCATCTTCAATGGTGTCCTTTGGCACTCCATGATATCCTAGATGTGAAAGACAGAGTGGATGCTGCTTATAAAAATAAAATAAAATAAATTATCAAAAGTAGTTGAGAAAGGACATGGAACTCCAAAACATAAGTGAACAAAAAGTAGGTAATTGTCTTGTCCTTATACTCAAAATTTATAACCTGTTGGATGATACTTAAATGATTTGGGGCCTGCTAATTTTTTTTGTCTTACAATAAAGTGAGCATTTTTCATTGGAGACCTATTGTCAGCCAATCAGGGTAAGCAATCCAGGATGCTTTGATGTAACGTAAGTTGCAGAGTAGCAGGTGGCCTTCCCTGCTGTTTATATGTAGCAGCTCCTCTTTATCTGCATGGAATCTGTGTAAATCACAAAAGAACAGATGGAAAAATAGTCACATACCCCAGCTCACCTCTTAGAAGCAGCCCATAAACCTCTATAAAACATCCCCCTTGTTTCACAGAACAATCTTTAGTGGATTGGTCACCCAACTGCTACGGGATAATCATTTTGTTTACAAAACATCTAAATGTATGAAATAGACAAAAAAAAAACAACAAAAAACAAAAGCAGCAAATGGTTTAAGTGATCACAGCTGTTATATATGTGCATTGTAGCATTATATTCCAGATTTAAGTTAGCACAGAAAAATTAGAAATTATCTCTCATCTACCAGTTCTGAATACCTTGTAGAACTTGATAATGATGCCAGTGGTTTAGTAAGTCTGTTTGTTTGTCATTTTTTAAATACAGCTATGAAATTTCTTGTTTATATTATTTTTGAAAACTTTCATTTTCTAAGAACTGACCTATGTAGTTACCTATTAATATAAAAACCACCAATGAACTTCCCAAAATTGATTGATGGAAAGAGGATACAGAATTTATTTCCAAAAGAGGGGATGGCAGGCACAAAGTTACCAAGTATAAGAGCAGGGCATGATGTGAAGTGTATTCCAATGTTTTTAGAGTGTGATTTGTAAGACAAGGTGTCGAAAGAGATGAAGCTATAGATTAGTAAGGTCTTGACACAGAAGATCTTAAAGGTCTCATGGAAAAACATGGGCTTTGACCTGAATGTGATCAAAGTTGACTACTGAATGTTAACTTCAATCTATTTATAACATTAAAATCTGTGCAAATAATATATTAAAAATGCATAATTTGTTCAAAGACCAAGAAGGCACAGAAGTTGCCCATTAGAGAGGCACTGTTATTCAGAAATAAATAATTTCTACTTTCTTAAGGGTTCCTAAAGTGCACAGAAATGTTGTCATGGAAAATCTTTATCATACAATGATAGACTTAAGAAACAGGTACAACCAAGCCTTGAACAGAGGATAATAGAGAAGTTCAGTGTGAGCAGAAGTCAGTATCCTTACAAAAGTGTTCCAGGGATCTTTTCTGTAAATTCCAAGAAAACAGAAAGCATATGGGAATTATTTCCAGAGCTCCATAAATAAATTGTCTATAAATTCATGTCCAAGGAGGATAACATATTAAACCAATGTTTTACAAGTGGGGACAATTTTTCCCTCCATGGGACACTTGGCAATGTCTGGAGATATTTTTGTTGTTACAACTGGTTGGGGGACTGTTATTGGCCATCTAATAAGTAGAGCCCAAAAATGCTCCTAAACATGGGAAAACTCCCACAACACATAATTATCTGACCCTAAATGTCAATACTTCCTAGATTGAGTACCCTGTTTGAGACATCTCAAACATTTAATTGTATGTTCCATTCTCAAGAGAATGAGACTCCAAAGTTTTGTCCTGTCTAATCATGTATATTTAGACATATGAAAGTACAAGGCCATGAGGCTGTTCTTAAGGTCGTCAAATACAAGACCATCTCATATAATGAACTTTTCTTCCTCAAACAAAATCATGCAAAGTCCTGTTAGTTTTTGTTTGTTTTTTTTTTGTATTTACATACTTTTGGAAAATTGCTAATAAGTAGAATAGCTTTATTAAACTAAATTATGCATGAAATAAAAGTATTATTTTAACGAAGTTTCCACAAAGAGCTCTTTACTTTTAAAGTGTTGTTTTGAGGTCAAGAACAGTCAAATAATTTTGTCAGAGCTAGTCTGAAGCAATTTAAACGTTTCTCCAGATACTCATATTAAAGCACTTTCATTATCAAAACATCAAAGATGACAGGACCAGATTCTCATTATATGAGATTAAGATTCTCTAAATAGTTAATTTTTGGAGGGGGATACTCAGATGTGTTTTCCTGATATATCTTTGACCAATAAGAATACTTACTTTGGTTCCTAAGATGAAAAGTTAGAAGGAAAATTTCATAGTGAAATATTTTCTCCTTTAGCATTTATTCACTTTTGATTATCTCTGTAAATGAAAGCTCTCTTTTGTCACAACAAAGATTACTGCAAAGAAACCTAGTAATTCTCCCTGTTAGAAGGTTTTACTTAAGGATGTTTTTATTTTCCCTTCATCCTGCCAAAAAGTTAAAAAAATAAAAAAGACAAAAATCTGTGTTTTCTGTTCCTATGAAGTAGTGTGAAGTAACCAAAACATTGGGAAGGTCCACCATTAATTATCAGAGTTAATTATCAAATGCCATTTAAGCTAAAATAATATAGGAATGGCATTTGGGATGATCTTATTTACTTTTTTGTTGATAAGCGAAATAGGTGAAATTTTGATGTCCATTCTGTGCTCTTGCTCTTAGACTTCTGTCAGAGAATACAAGGTAACTGCATCTTTCAGATTTAATCCTGAATTTTGATTTTTTTAAATGTCTCATTGAAGCAACATGTACATTTCAAAAGTGAAGAATTTCTTTTAAGACTTGTTTGCTAAGGGTTTACAAGTGTGGCTATCTTTTTAATTTGTAGCTCTGTGGAAATAACAGTGTGCCCCAGAATCTTTAAAATTGGTTATACTTGAAACTTGGTTATCCTTTTAGTTCTTTAAGTTTAGATAATTATTTCAGGCAAGACGCTCCCTGGAAAAATATTTCATGGGCAAATGATATTTGGAAAACCTACCTAGTTTATCATTCTCTTGGAGAGTCTCAATATATTGTAAAAGGAAATCAACAAAATCTTGCTTGATTTTGTTTATACTATTATGTCTTCTATTGAATCTAAAGTTCCAAGGAACAAATTTTAGGAAAAAATATTTTAGACCATCTAGTCTTACTCTTTTATTTTTGTTTGGTATTTCCATCAGAGGTGCCAACAGGACAAGAAGTTAAACTTAGATATTTCTCCATTAATTACTTTTTATAAATGGTTTGGTGAAGCTGGGTCACTACTGAAGTTTCTTTATAACCTCAGATCCCATTTCCTGAGACAAAATAATGAGAAATA
Source organism: Avahi laniger (assembly GCA_963575035.1). Lineage (NCBI taxonomy): Eukaryota > Metazoa > Chordata > Mammalia > Primates > Indriidae > Avahi > Avahi laniger. Next base: position 20,018 of record CAUYSK010107540.1, on the reverse strand, counting down.
TGCACAAAATTTAAACAAAAATTAACAGCAACATCCAATGCACTATTTCAATCTCCTTTGTACAAAAATAACATCACATTTAAGACCTGAGTTGTATTTCTTTCTTGAGAACTTAGCATACATTGTACTCTATACAGGGAGTATTTGCCGGGCACATTTGTGATCTAATTTAGTGTTCTCCCACAGTTATACCATTGTTGTTGCCCTTTGGTGAAAATTATGCTTCTTCCTTTTGTTCGAACTTGATTGTCAGATTTAGTACTTTATCTGTAACCTTTCCTACATTTTCTTCTGAAGACCACATTTTAGGGCTCTGCCTCTTTGTCTAAAAAAATAGCTGGGGATTAAGCCTCAGAAGGCAAAATCAAGAATAGGAATTGTTCTAAATCCAAACCAACCTACATCCTGCCATCCAGTTTTCCTCCATTGGAAATGGATGAATGTGTTCAGATCAGAGTGTAAATTGGCATGAACCTTCATCTGAAATGCAATAAAGTTAGAAAAGACTGGATGATTTTTAAAAATGTATCATTATTCATATCCAAGGCTTCCTCTGCACTTCTGTGTACCATCTGGTCCTGATGGTCGAAGTGCCAAAATACCATAAGGAAAGTTGTTTTTGTGGTATTTCCAGTCCAACCAGAATCAGAAAGTACCAGAAATTTCTTGAGAAAAGCTGTTGTCACAGGACACAAAGCCCAGTTTATCAGACCAAAGAATTTAAGAAAAGTAGCTTAAATGAAGTTAGCGTCCAAATTTAATGCTGGGCAAAGGATGTTCTGGGTTTGGGGCTTACCAGATGTCTTGCACATACACACACATATATATATATATATATATACACACACAGACAAAATAAATAAATTTTAAAAATACTAACAATTCATCATATATGTTATATATATGTATATACATATATATATGTTCCTTTATAAACTGCAGTTCTCTTTTTCCTTCTTGAATTATTTATTCCTATTCTGTTTATATATTGATTTTAAGGAAAATATTTATTGATATGTAAAGTCATGGCATTTCTAATGATAAATGAGAAATGAAGCATTATGCAGATCCATTGAATGAATGACACCAAATTTAAGAGACTTAAGATTACATGTAATGTTTAAAAAGTACCTGACATCATGCTGTTTATAAGCCCTTTCACATCCAAAGAATTCTTTCACATGTCTTTCTCCTTCTATACAGGACATCACAGCTTGTCAAATACAAGAAATTTTGAATCTTAAAAGACTCAATCTGTGCTCTAAACTTACTGCCCAGAAGGTTTAGACTGGGCTCTTAAACTTGGCAAGATTTTTACTTCCATTCAAACCTCAAACCTTCTAAGATTTATTTCTAAGACATTGAGTTTTATTCAGCTTAATTTAGGGCAAGAGTTTAAGTGATGAATATTATTGTATGACAATTAGTATGCTAAGGGGGAGAACTTTATCATACATAGTTTCTGCTAAGGGATATGACCTATAACGCAAAGAAGGTAAGATACTATGTCAGACAGACATAGATTCAATTCTGGGTCTGCACCGGCCAGCTGTGTGAACGAGGGCTGCTTACTAACTTCTCCGATCTCATTTCCTCATGTAAAAATGGAAAACCAATTATTTTACTAGGTTAAAAGGATCAGGGAGATATTGAATATAAAGTCTTGGAGTATAGCAGGTGCTCTGTCTTCTGATCAACTCTATCTGTATATGAGGATGATAAAATGGCCAACAGATGAAGGGCAGACACTTAAGACATTGGCTATTATAAAGGCATATTGCAATTTTCACCATTGAACAAGAAAACATAACCCTGGGGATGTAATTCACATAAACTTGGGAAGTAATGATGATATTCTCCATTAGGAATATTACCACTCAGTCCCATAGGCGATGTTTTAAAATCTTATTGCATGAAATTATGATGTGTTGGGAGGGGGCATGATCTGACTTGAGATGTCTCCATATCCATGTAAAATACATCTCATGTGGACATTATTGGATCACTTGTTATGCCCTTGGCCCAATATTGAAGAAGATTTTCTCCAGAAGACAACTAAAGAGAGTCAAAATAATTCAGGCCAACGTTTTAACTGAAAATAAAATTCCTATCTTTGAATTTGGGGACTGTATTATCTGTGTCTGCTATATGCACTATAATATAGTTTGCTACAGTATGAAATCTGTTCCTAAGACGAATAGTCCGACTGGTTATCTTTTCTTGGAACATTCACTTTCCATTTTCAAATCGCAGGCCCTAGAAGAGCATCAGAAAAACATGAACTATTAAATACATAGATTTTCAGGGAAGCATGACATTGACTTACTCAGGGTCTAGTTCTTAAAACTGAAGTCTTTAGATCCCAAAGTAGTGACATCTAATCTCAATGTTGTTACTGGCCTGTTTCTGATTCCCTTAGTTTACATAATTAAACTTTTCTGCTCTTGTATTCTATTGAATCACTCGAGTTGAATCCAATCACTTAAATTTCTCATACTCCTTTGAAGCTGTTTTTTCTTTATATCAGTCCCACATACCGCACTTAGGAAAGCAATTAAGATGTCATTCTATGAAGCACCAAAAGCGTGTAAAAAACTGCCTTTTGGAGAACTTTGCCTGAACCTTCCTCCTTCAATGTGGCACAGACTGAAGGAGGATGTGCAGCTGCTGGAAGCTGCTTTCTTAACTCCTGTCATCCAGTACTGGGGTTCATTGCCCAAGCAAAACTAGTATGAGTAGTTTTTTTTATGTATTTTGAATGATAAAACATATATACTGTTCTTCTGCCTTGAGTTTTGAGACACTGTCTTATTAGGAATGCAATCTGTCAGGAAAAGCAAAGCACATCCAAAGAGAACTTCATTGCCTCTGTGTTATGTTACAATACTTTTATTAGATGGTGACATTCCCAAGACAGCACCTGCTGTGTGGCTTTGGGCACTGGCCAGAAATGAAAGGGAAAAGCAACATGTGGTTTAAATCTGAGCAGTACAGCAGTGCATGGCTGTAACAAATACCAGGGAATGGACGGTTGGGAGGGCTGAAGGAATCCCAGCGTACGAACACTTAAATTCAGTGTGTATGCGAATGCCTCCGGCATTGCCAGGAATGTATGGAAAGGCAGATAGTAGGAATGCTCTTCTTTTTGCTGGGTATGTACATTTGACATATATGTATCTCTCATATACTTTTAGGGAGACGGATTTCGGAAATTTGAGGGAGCCCTTGTAACTTGTGGCTTCAAGTCTAGATTCTTATTAGTACAAAATGAAAATGAGCACAAAAATATTGGTGTAGGTGAAGCTTCACTTTAAGTAAAAGCAGCTAAAAAAGAAAAAAATAAATATATTTTTGTATCCTTTAATTCAGTTAATTCCAAATTTGGAGATTGTTCTTAAAGGAAAGAAATATATTACATACATAATACAAAAGTTTTAACCCAAAAGTGTTTATTGCAATTCTTGTAGTAGAAATAATGATAATAATTTAAAGTGTTTAATAATGGGTATTGATTATACAAAGTATTAATATAATATAGCCATGTACTGAACATTATATATATTCATTAAAATATTTTATAAGTTCATTTTCCGATCAACTGAATACAGTATGTTAATTTATATGTGTATGTATGTACATATATATATAATTATTATTAATGTGCTAGTAGGTTTTTCCTTGGAGAGAAATTTTTTTTTTGTTTTATTTCAGCATAATATGGGGATACAGATGTTTAGGTTACGTGTGTTGCCCTTGCCCCTCCTCTCCCACTCAGTCCAAGCTTCAAATATGTCCATCCTTTGCGTGGTACACATTGCACTCTTTGTGTACACATATACCCGTCCCCTCTCCCTCCCCCTCCCTTCCCCCCACCCAACATCCAATAGATGTTATTCTTATATATGCACTTATGTGTTGATCCGTTAATACCAATTTGATGGTGAGTACATGAACACACGGAAATTTTGAATAAAGTTCAAATCTGTTACTAGCAAGGGATGGGAAAAAATGAATAGTTGGTTATTGTCGACTTTGATTTCTGTGATTCTCATAATTTTTTACTTTGTTTTCCTTTCTTTTAAAGACAAAGCATTTAAAAAAAAAAAAAACCTCCACCTACATCAAGCAACACCAAATAAAAGCAGCCCTAGTCGGGCTAGCAAGATTTTCTCTAAGGATTAAGTTCAAATCAAAGATTTGTCTGAAATATACATATACCTTTCAATTAATCCACTCTTCATTGCCACAATCATTTTCTGTGATAACACATTTCCCCACAAAAAAAAGAGACTTTCAAGAACATATACACATTATTAGATTTAATAATTAGCCACCCACGATTGTGTTGATTAGTTAGATTTTCACACTTCCCATGTGTAGAGGTCAAGGCTTAGAAGGGAAAGAATGTGCTCTATGACTAAAAAGGCAAAGAAAAGAATGGAAAAAATATATATATAAAGGCGTTTTTGTCAAGCAATTAAACCAAAAAGGATGGATTTGGCTTAAATAGATGTTTTTCAGTAGATTTTTAATGGTAATTTTTTGTTAATTTTTTCCCCACATGTAACAGATGAAAGTAGAGAAGTGAACTTTCAGTATGTTTTAAGTCCTCCAGGGGTAGAAGAATTCTCCAAACCTGGATTCTATGAGCTGCCCTGAAGCATGGGTTGTGTGCGGCAACTTTTCATGGAATTATGGCTGCCTTGATTAATGCGCGTAATATAAACAGCAAAGCCTGGCACATGGGATGTGATCAATAGAATATTTGTTAAATGATGCACAAACATGATCAATTATCACTCCACAGACCTATCCTGGGGATAACTTTGAGAAGTGGTGTAGACAGACCCAGAAGCTTAAGCATTGAAAACACTATATCAAGGACATAACGCAAAAGGAATTCAAGTAAAGGAACCAGGTTTGTTTTAAAATGGTGTCACACGTTATCTGTGAACTTGAATATCTGTAAATACAAAGATTCTAGTAGAAAAGGAGCAAAAAACATAATACTTGTTTAAAATTGACCTTTTGCCTTTGAACATGAAGGGACAATAAAATACACAATAACATAATTTACGGTGGAACACATGGTGCTTGAAAATTGGGAAACAAACATGATTTGAGCACCAGTTCTTTTGACAAGAAACAGACAAAGGTTTCACCAGAAAAACTACACAAAACATACAAAAACTACGCATTGATATCCTCATGAACATGGTTGCAAAAATCCTTCATAAAATATTAGTGATTCAAATTCAGCAATATATGAAAAGGACAATACATTATGCCCAAGTGCTGCTCATCCAAGAAGATGAGGCTTGCCCAACATTTGAAAATCAATCAGTATGATTCACCATACTGACAGGCTAAAAAAGAGAAACCATATGACCACAACAATGCATGAAGAAAACATATTTGACAAAATTCACTACCCATTCATATTTAAAGCTCTCAGCACGTTAGGAATAGCAGGAAAGTATAGTCTGACCATGTAAAGAGGGCTGCATCTTTCCCCTACATAGGGCCGAATGTACTAGTGTGGGGTGATAATAAAAGCCAGGGTGGGTATGAGTGATCCAAGAATAAAGAGGACCTCTGTGTTTCTTCCTGGAGACCCCAACTCCAGACTTTGCCTGAGTCCTACAGGGACACCAGAAGCATTGAGAAAAACACGTTTGTCTGAATTTTCCCAGCCAACAGGTCTATGACTGCATGTGATATGAAGTTCTGAACCCAAACAAGATGCGGGAAGAGTAGAATATTCTCCTTCGTTGAAGTGAGAAATGGGAATGAATGGGGAAGGATCTTAGATAGCCTATCCCAGTCTTAAAGGCCATAAAGTGATGCTGAAAGACTTTAAATGTCTCCTGTGAGCAGACAATGGAGCTGGGCTTTAAAAGAGCCAGAGTCTGGAAACATTAAAGCCAGAAATGAGGAGTGACGTGGCAAGTGCAGGACTGGATGGAGGACTGAGCACCAGAAAGGACGGTGTGCATCTTGGTGAGGTCAGGTAGACTGGGGGTGTTGTGGGTGGGAGCACCAGTAAACAAATCGTGACAGTGCAATGATTGTTTTGGGCACAACCAGGGCTTGCGCAGCAATCTCTGCAGTGGTTAATGTTGAGAACCCACCTACGCTGTCACTGAGATTCTGGGCCTTCCCCTCCCCACACTGCATGTCAATTGTCACTGCTTCTTTTACATCTGATTTTAACATTCTTTTGTATTAAGGTGGGTGAAATATCGGAGCAAAGATATCCAAAATGTACAATGGCTTAAGCACAATAGAAGTTTATCTCTCACTAATACCAACAGTCCAAGGTCACTCCAGGTTGGCAAGGCTCTGCTCCCGGTAGTTTTCAGGGACCCTGGCTAAGGGAGGCTCTGCTATCTTGAATCTGTGGCCTATGAGGTTTTCCTGAGTAAAGATATCCAACTGTGGAAGGGGAAAAAGTATGAAATAACTCATGGCGATGGTTTTTATGGGCTAGAAACAACAAAATTCCATTTATATTCCAGTGGCTGGAAATCAGTAATATGACTACCCCAAGGGACAATGACCCAAGGGAGGCTGGTTGGGTAACTCGTTTGGTAAACACCTCCCAGGGCCTGCCATATCTGTCAGGGCCACAACAAACTTGGGTTTCAGATATGATGGAATCTCATATTCAGCCAATTTGGCAAAAGGAAATGCTAAGCAAGGATTTTTGAGATAAGAACTAAGTGATGATGGTGACAGCAAAGGACTGTGACTAGCATGTGACTCACACCATCACAGACTGTTTGACTGTCCCTGGCCCTCTGAGCCAGCCACACCTACCCTCTTGCAACCCCCAGTCAATAGAGAAGAATCACAGAAATCTCAGAGGATGCTTTCCAGACCACTCTTCTTTGCTTCTGGCCTACTCTTCTGCTGCCCTTCTTCATCTGAACCTTTGGATTCACAGTCCTCAACATTCCTCTGTCCCTTTGGGCTTGTATTAGTCAGCTTGGGCTGCTGTAACAAAATGCCACGGCAGAAGGAAGGCATTTGAGATTTTGACAAGATACCAGGGAAGGAGCATTGAGGTGTCATCTTAGTAAAGACCTGAAGGAAGAGGGGGAAGAAATGATTCTGAGGCTGGGGACAGCATCACATGCTCACAGGGCACCAAGCAGGTTGGTGTCACGCGATGGGGGGATATTGCAAAACAAGTCAGGGAGGTAGTGAAGGGTCAGATGCCGTAGAGGACCCTCCAGGCTTTCCTAAGAACTGAAGCTTTTGCTCACACCCTGAGCAAAACCTCTCCTCTCCTCTTGCTCTCCTCTGGTTTGAACAGAATCACTCTTGTGCCTGTGTCAAAAACAGAGAACAGGAGAGCAGGGCAAATGCTGGAACACAAGCTGCACAATCCTGGCGGGGGTGGTGGTGAACCCTTAATGGTAGCAAGGGACGTTGTGATCTTGATTCCTTGAGGGTAAAGTCAACATGATTTGATGAGGAGTGAGAATTGGGAGGTGAGTGAGAGCATTTGATTGAATTTCAGTCTCCAAGTAATGTTTGCTGTTTTCTCCAAGATAATATACGGGTTTCTTGCAACTACAACTGTTGCTCTTTTGCTTTGGCTTTTAGTAATAAAAATATATCACAGTATATAAGGTGGACATGTCCTTTGGGCTCTATCTGTGACCCTTGCTAAAATGGATCTATATCTTATTATCTGGCATTTTAATATTCATTCCATGTATTGGATTCGTTCTTACCCATATGCAAGAGGGAAAGAATGAAGAGACAGAGAGAGAGTAATACACTGCAGCATAAAATGTCTTAGGTTTAGCAGCATCCTCCACCGGTTGGATTTCTTAGTGACTGATTCAGCCTGACCCTCTCCTTTGTCTCTTCACTGTGATGGGCTGGAAGGGTCACCACACTAAGGTTGTTTGAGTCCAAGTTGGCCTCGATAAGGTGAGTGCACTTAGAAATATCTTATCTCTTAATTTTCCCAAATTGCTAACTCAAGAAATTAAGCTACATATATTTAAGTTTCATTGACTCTCTTCTTGTGTTGGAAAGTCTGTTAGAATGCACCCAGCCAGCTATGGGATCAGTGGCATTTTTTTTTTTAAGGGAGAAATCATACAATTCAGACTGCCACTAATGGAGGGAATCTTGGGCTCATCTAGTACAAACTCCTGTCACGCAGGATTGAATAATTTGTCCAGGCCAGCCAGCTCTCGGCAGAGCCAGGCTCTCTCACTCTGACACTGACAACCTTCCAACACTAGGAAGAACAAGAGGAATGCAAAGGAGTACTCTGAGAAGCCAGAAATGAGAAGAGTAACCCAGATCATTTTTTCCATCTTAAAAATAAATGTTCTACCACATTCTGGCTTCTGTAACAGGATCCTCATATGCCATGAACTTGGGCAGTCTTATGTAATGTATTGCCATCATGAAACACGAGATCTTTAAAACCAAATGAGCTGCAGCTTCTGTAATAATGCATGTCTCTATGAAAATCAGCCTTCCTTAAAGCACAACAAAATGAAACAGTGATTTCCAACTTTTTTCCTTTTTCTGGACACAAAAAAGAGTAAAATTCAAATAGGTTTTCTCTGAAAATGAGTCACCAGGAGTTAATTTTATGGAATTCTACTTAAAAAATAACAACAGGATGAGTCCTTCCTAGCCACTTTTTTTAAACTATATTTAACTGGAATTCCTCACAAGATTTTTTAAATTATATTTTTAAACTATGTAATCCAAAAGATTTTGTGGGGGAAGTTAGCAAAAACACAAATTGATGTCCGTTTCCTCTCATTTTCCATGTGCTTCCTTTGGTTAAATAAATACTCTAAAAATATAAAATGCTTCATGTGTTAAGAAAACCTCCGAAACTCAGGCATATTGTTTATACTCAATTACTCACCAAAAGATTTACAGGAGTGGCTGATGGGTTAATAAATCATGCCTCAACCCAAAGCTACTTGGCGACACTAATTTGATTAAAAAATGAGACATCAGGCTGAGCACGGTGGCTCACGCCTGTAATCCTAGCACTCTGGGAGGGCGAGGCGGGCGGATCGTTTGAGCTCAGAAGTTCGAGACCAGCCTGAGCAAGAGTGAGATCCCGTCTCTACTAAAAACAGAAAGAAATTGCCCAAACAACTAAAAATAGAAAAAATTAGTCGGGCATGGTGGCGCGTGCCTGTAGTCCCAGCTACTCGGGAGGCTGAGGCAGGAGGATCACTTGAGCCCAGGAGTTTGAGGTTGCTGTGAGCTAGGCTGATGCCACGGCACTGTAGCCCAGGCAAGAGAGTGAGACTCTGTGTCAAAAAAAAAAAAAATTGAAACATCACAAAGGCGAATTGATAACAAACATTTTCAGTCAACAAACGTGAATTTCAGCCTTGTTAACGTGAGTGACCAATTCGCTTGACCAGTTTTATCTCTGAACATTCCTGCAGCAAGTGACCTGGGCAGTGGATGGCCATTTCACATGGCGGATATTTTCTTAAGTATTGTATTGCACCATAGTAACATTTAAATTCTTATTATTGCCATTTAAAAAAATCAGAGAATTAAATGGAAAAAATGAAGTGACCTGTCAAAAAATTGTATCTTAATTACTAACAGTAGTTTGCATTTAATAATCTTAATAAGTCCAATCTGCACATCACATTGAGAGTAACTGCTGCCGTCAGAAGTTTTTTATAGTCAGGGAATAATTAACGGGACCACAGAGCCCCTCAGAAGATGGGATTGTTGTGCTCTTCGGTGTAATCAAATGTAGATTTGACCTTGTGTAACTAAGATCTTTATTCAATGACATCAATAGAAATATCACATATAACGTCTCTTAGAAAACAAAGCTGTATTTAGTAAACTCAGCTTGGGTATGTTCTCTTGAGTTGTAAGTTTACAAGGTATCAGAGGACGTGTTTATTGAGGCATGTGGCTGTGAAAATCTCAAAATAACTTGAGTTCATGCAATTCAGTCATTTGTTCATGCCACAGGCATCTTCTAGTCTGTTGGAGGAGTTGTGTCTTTATCGCATATAAATAAAACTGAATGCAGAGGACTGAAACTAGTCTTTTTCCCAGCTGAACAGGATAGAGGGCTTCATCCTGGCTTGTATATTAATGCTCTCATTTCAGAAGCATTTATTGAGAACGTCCTAAAAGCCAAAAACTGTGACATATGGGAACACAAATGTATTTATTGTACAGAAGTTAGTTAATTCAATATCCCAGAAAATATCATGTTGCTCCTATTTTATTTTAACAAGTGGTAATGAACTAATAGGGAAAAGAGATAAATAATTTCAACTCATTCATTTAAAGAGACATTGAGATATCTTTAAATAAGGAAATCGGAAGATGCAGCTTGTAAAAAAAGATTTAATTAAAAGTATTTAAAAATTTTTAAAATGATAGTCATTTCTTCATGTTCTATATATTTTGATTCAACTTTAAATTTTCTAACAAATATATAATTTTACACTAAAATTTTATGTTCTTAGAGCTAATTAAAAAATTATTCTATAAAAATATTATTTATTATGTGCAGGCCAGTGGGCTAAGGGCTCGTCTACGTTTTCTCAGTTTGTCCTCACAATGAACCTATGTGTAGATACTGTGTTATTCAAATTCTATGGATGAGGAAAGTGATGCTTAAAGGGATTATTGACTTAATTAGAGCTAAGACAAAAATGCCTATCTGCTTGGTTCCAAAGCCGCCCTGGTAATTACTACACCATAATGTTTTTGTGGTTGTATAACACTCTGTGAAAATACTGAACCCACAGAAAATATTTAAGTCTTACGGTGGCCTGGAATTCCAGATTCAGAGAGAGCAGGGATCCTGGCATTCACCTAACCTGCCCCATTGCAGTAACTTTGCACACACTCACTTAAGCTAGAAATTTAGAGCACTTTCTCTCATTTTGATCCCCTCCATTTAATCTAGCACAAGTCCTGCTAATTTGACCAGCAGAATATTTCCAATCTGTTTATTCTTCTTCATCTTCATGGTCATCGCCTTAGTCACAGACACCACTATCACCTCCGACCTGAACTACTCTAACTGCCATTTCGCCATCTTCTCAGTTCCTCTCCTCACTGTCCCCAACCCGCTGCCCAGAGTGTGGCCTGTGGACCAGCATCAGTGTCTAAAGAGCCTCACTTCAGATGTGCTGACATGTCTTCAGGTGATGCTTTTGCACATTTCAGGAGATTGAGTTTTATAATATTTTCAAAATATTTTGGGGGTGAGGGTGGGGTGAAGAGTGGAGGGCCCTGAGACCCCTGAATTTACCGACATTGGTTGGTAATAAACCAGTGTGAGGCAGGGCAAGCCTGCTGCACCCCTAGAAATATTTGAGCCGGCAGATTAAATTTAACCTTTTTATTCAAAATATCAGCTCTTCCCTTGTGATATTATCTTTTATAGGAGGCGCACATCTTTCCCAATGGGAAGCTAGCAAAACCATACGTAGCTCTGATATTAACTACTATTTACTTCATGTGCTTTGGTTTCTATTTTTCTATTTCCCCCCTTTTTATTATATCATCATTATCAAAGTGTGGGGGCTTATTGTCAAGGCAACTAATTTTTCCAGAATTAAATTCCAATGCCGTTATTTCATTGGCTTCCCTAACTCTTACTATTGAAAGGATACAAACCATTCTACAGTTCTGACGGCTTCCCTCTGATTTGCTTCTCTCTTCATAAGTTTCCATGTCGTTCTTGGCTAAATGTTCATGTCAATTCATTTTCTTCCCATTAATGCACCTTGTTCCTTTTCTCTTGCAGAGTGATGGAGTCCTTCTCTGAATTTCTCCTCTGACTTTCTATGCAGTGAGCTATTTAAAATGTATTTGGATCATCACACTTCTCTGCTTCAAACTCTTCCATTGTCTCCCACGGGGCGTAGATTTCAAATTCTTTCACCTGGACCATGGGCCTTGCAGGATTTCATCCTCGTTTTCTTTCTAGCGCCTTTTGCATTGCTTTCCTCTCTCATGCTCTGCACACAAAGGCCTCCCTTGGTTCTTCAAAGCCACCAACGGCTGTCGCCCTCTGCCACCCCCACCTTCCACACCTGCCAAACTTCAGTCCTCTTCACATTTCTCCTCAACCATCATCTCCTTAGCGAGAGTGTTCATCTCGCTGTGTTATTTTTTTCTCATAGCACCCTGAAGGTAATACAACCAATAATCATCTCTAATCACACGTGTATTTGTTTAAATTTTTTAGACTTTGGACCTTATAGGAGCACAGTCCATTTCTGTTTTATTGACCATATATGTGACAATATAGGCCACCATATGTATTGTTTTATTTTCCAATGCATGGACGCAGTCCACTTTCTTCATCTGACAGATGAGAAAACTGAGTTCCAGGAGGGTTAAGTTGACTTGCTGATGGCCACAATTTTGTGAGTAGCAAAGCCATTTTCTGACTGTCAGGGCAGTATGCTTTTTATTACATCACCACTGCATATATAGAGTCAGCAACTTGGGACATAGTGCTGCTAATTGAAAATGACGTGGGAGACATAAACTTTGATCGCGCAACTCAAATCACCACTCTATCATAATCAAGGAACTGAACACTGGCCATCAAAGCCAGCAGTGTGAAAGTGGCTGTTTTTCATTGACTGAGGCCAGTAAGTCTAAGATAAACAAAGAAGGAACTCTTTGCACTGACTCGTGAATCCACTCCAGCAAATTTGGGGGAAGTGAAAGGGATGGTGGTAAACCAAACTCTGACTCACTGGCCACCGAGTCTGACTCCTCCTACTGGAAAATCTCTGCTCTCAGGGGCACTGGGCCCATTTCTCAGCAAGCCAAGATATCCAATGTCACACCCTGTCAGCTTCGATTGGCCTCTGGAATGATGGGTGTGGATGGGGGACAGCTAGGAATGTGCCTCACCCTCTGCATGCAAGAGAGACAAATTCAGTGCAGCAGGAGAGTGGTATTGAAGTGAAAATCCCCTCCAAAGAGAGAAACATAAAATAGTTTTTAAATACCAAACTCTAGGATGCACTTAATCTTATTTGGTGATCAGATTAAGAGATTTTGTTCTAATAGATGGATTAGGTCAGTCTGTTTATCCACAAACAGGCAAACAACAACAAAAATATCAAAGAGAATAACAGAGGCACTGGCTTAGCCATTCTAATGCTAACCATACTAAGCATAATCCCCCCAACAAGGAAAATACTCCTCAGTAAAAGAATCCACTTTATGATTTTGAGGGCCAACATAGGAGAGTGATGACAATATTTGAAGGAGGTGGCAGGTCAGTGTAAAATCAGTCCCATTGCTCACCTCACTCACCCAGGATATTTTACGTTCTTCCTGCCTGGGGTCCTGCTGGTTTGGATGGGGTGAGGGTCTAAGCTGGTGTTCTGTAGGTACAGTGGCTACATGACTACACTGTGGGAGTCAGTATGTTGTTGGTCATCGGTTGTTGCTGAAGACACTCTGGTCAATTGAAATAGGCAACCACCCCTCCTCTACCCCAAAGCACATGTGGCAGGCACGTCCTCTCCAGCTGCAATGCTATCAGCTTGTACACTGGGACTGGCCGTGAAGAAACTGAACATGTTCTGGGGATGCACCTGCTCTGAGCAGGCCATGTAATGAGGGTTAATTGTGGGGTTAATAGAATGATAAACCTTGCTGTCCTCAGCAGCTGCAGGTAATAGTGCTGCAAATCATTCACATGTGTAACTAATTCAGGGGCTGCCTCAACCTAGGCGCCTTCAAGAGCGGTAATAGAGAGCACATAATTACATGTGTGGCATAAATAGCCTTTTAATTATAGCTCACAAAAGCCCTTCTTCCTGCTACATGATGGAGAGCATTCGTGGTTGGCCAGTATGTGGTTTCTGAGGAATTAAAACCAGATTAGGAAGATCTATTGCAGCAAGCACACTCTTCTTATGACAAAGCCTAATGAGGGTTGACTTGACCTTCTTGCTCACCAAGTGCTACTGAGCGTTGAGAGCTCTGTGCACATGTGTGCGCCCGTGTATGTGTATGCACATGTGTACGGTGTGTGAGAAAGTGTGGCCCATAGATGAGAGAAGTTTAGGACAGCCTCTTGAAAAACCCCAGCCAGCATGTATTACATATTGCTCTGTTGCAGCTTGAAAGATGACGCCATTGGTAAAGATCACCGACTCTGAGCATCTGTACTGACCCATGCGAGAATGGTTTTCACCACATTGCATGAAAGTAAAACAGGCAATAAAGGTTTGCTTTAGATTTTTTATGAACGATAAAAGCCAATCAATACATAATATGAAGGAGAAACAACTTTCTTTGGCATTTCCTGGCTACTAGCCTCAGGATGGTAACGAGATGGGATGGGAAGAGTGGCCATGCAAGGGGCTCTGCTAATTATTAAATGCCACGTTCATTTACTTCCCCCAGTGACAAAGACGGAAGGGACCAGATGAAGCAGGTGACTGAGCTTTTAGAGCTGTCATTGAATATTCTGTAAAAACAGTGAGTGGTAGTGTGTGCTCCATTAAAGAGAAAATGCTATGCTGTGGTCAAAAGAGTAGTCAACTTAATCATGAGATATAAATTCCAGTTCCAGCTGGACCCACTAACTATGCAAATTTGGCAAACCATTTGAACTCTTTGGGTTCCCACTTAGCTATCTATAATATAATATAGGATATAATTCTTTAGATGGATTAGATGATCAGCAAAATCTCTACCAGATCTTCAAGAAGAAAATGAGTTAGTCATTTGCCTCATTACAGATTGTAAAGGTTTGAGACAAGGGAATAAAGTCTTTTCACTCAAACTCTCACTATGCAAGAAAATATCCTTTTTCTTCATGATTTATTGGTTAAATGTATTTAAACTAAATCGACCATTTTATGATATGCAATATTAGGACAAATATTTTAAAGCAATTACCCTGAATTAACATGTCTGGGTTTGCAAAAGCTAAAGCTTATCTTTTTCAACCATGTTCAATAAACATTTAACACACTGTTTACTGTTTCTAACAATCCAATCTCTCAATTGTGCCTTCATTCTTTGTGTTTTTGGTTTTGTTTTAAATCTTACAGTAGATTCTGGATATCCTAAACATTTTTTGACTTTCAATGCTCAGATCCATTTATAGCACTTTTCCCACACGTATATAAATTCATTTCTTTATTGACTTATCCATTAATTCATCAATAGATTTTGTTTTGTTTTGTTTTGCTTTGCTTTTTTGCTCACCAAATTCTAGGCGCTGTTTTGGGAGCTGGGTGACACAAAATAGAACAAAACAAAGTTTCCATTTTGTTAAGCTTACTTTCTCATGGAATATAGGTTAGGGAGAGAGATTATATATAATATGTATGATTATTATATATAAATAGGTATACATGTATTTTGGTGTGTATATGTGTGCGTGTATACATGTACATATGGGGATGATCCCTGACTCACCATTTTTCATCTTTATGCAGGGCTTATAATGATATTAAATGCATTTTAAACTTTTGATATTTTCAGTTCACGATGGGTTTATTAGCAGGTAACCCCGCTGTAAGTCAAAGAGCATCTATATATATGTACAATCTCAGCTTTGTGCCTACTACTAGGCCACTGTGAAATTTTAAAAAGCATACTCTTTTTAACCAAAAAAAAAAAATTATTTTACCTTGTCATTAAATAAGTCAACATGTAAGATATGATGAACCGGTGTGTGCCCAATTAAGAGGATTGCCAGGACCTTCAAAGAGTGTATTCTATTCTTTTGGGAATATTTTAATCTCAGAACGATGACCATAAAATCCAGGTGTGACCATACCCAGTTCTCCTTTCTCTCCATCTCGCCGGGCACATCCGATCTTTGATGCAGGCTAAATTCCACCTCTTGCATTAAGCCTTTGACAAGTGACTCTACTCATAAAGTCTGCTTGCCCCTCTGATCTCCTCTAGTATCTAGTGTGTACACTTACATCTATTCCCTTCTGACTTTCCTGCAGCCTCTGTTTGACCCATGAATGAGCCCCTTGGTATGCTTGTGCCTTGAGGAGGCCAGCCTTACCCTCAGCTTCCTCATCTATAAGGCAGCAGAGGCCCTGACATGGGCTTCATGATGTAGTCCTGTAACATTCAGCCTTGCAGAGATGTCATTTATGTTACAACATAAATAAAAAATGATACATGCTACCAGTTGCTCCACAAATGGTAGATATTTTAGGAATACATGCATATATAGTAATTATTTTTACTCCTTTTGTATTTTTAGGAATCTTGTCTTATTTTCCCATCTGTAGTATAACATATTATGTAATTGCATGCACGGACATATATTCTCTAATAAATAATTGTCAGTTGATTTAAAAATGAATAAAAGAGAGACTATTTTGAGGTAATAAAATATATTATTTTGAAATGACAACTTATTTAGAAATTTTTGAGAGACTCAGCTAATTTAGAAATGCATGTGCTATGTCTAAAAGCAAAAACAAAGCAAATAAAATGACTACAACAAATAAAAGTATTCTTAGGAATTTATCTCCTTAGGCTTTTTGCATGAATAGTAGCTAAACTCACATTGCTTTCCCTAGTTAGTCAGAATACATACCAGTAAAAGAAACTATAAGTGGTTAAAATCTTTATCTTGTCAAACTAAAAAGAAAAGCGAAGTTGGAAGTTAAAAATTATTTTCACAAAATGACTTGGAATAAATTGTACTGGTAAAATGAATTTCCTTCCTAAAATAAAAAAACAGGCAATTCTAACAACTTTTCTTTCCTACTATATCAAGGCAATTACACTGAACTTCAAAGAAAGCCAGACTTAAAATAACACGAATCCAACTGCATTTTCATCACTTACGCGGTTCTGTTACCTTAACCATCATTCATCATCTAAGTCAAACAGTTTATAGAGAGAGAACATAAATTCTAACCCCAAGCCAGGAATGCTATCAATAAGTTTGGAAGTTTACATTCTGGTGGTGTGAGGTCACTATTTGCTGTCATTGGTGATCAATAACCCAGCCTGTGTCTTTAGCCCTAAGGCTATTTACTGGGTTTAACAAGTTTCCCATTTTGAACAGGTTTACTTACAGATCTTAGAAAATGATTTTCTATTGAAATTCGCCAAGTCACATTTTGGTGATTTAAAATAGCAAACAATTTTAAAAAGCGGTAGTAATCTCAATTGCCATCCAGAGGGTTGGTATTTTACAAATAGTGATTGATGAAACAGAGGAGAAAGGATTATGTCTACAAATAAACCAAGACTTAAAACCTTTTAGCAAGAACTTTCATATCGCTAAGCTTAATCTCTTATGACAATAGTTCTAGTCTCCTGGCAATTTGACAATGTCATCCAATGATTAGGAAGGTATTGTTTTCTTCTCTGTATTAATACATGAAGAACTGGAGGGTACTATGGGTAATATTTTACTGAAATGTAGAAAAGTAGTAGGTTTTTCTCAGTCCTAGTGGGTACTGACATTTTAACCCACTTACCTCTGATTTATTCCAGTTCTTGACCGTGCCAAAAAAGGATGCATTTTGCCTGAAGGATCTATAGTTAAGGCAATTTGACATACGCTTTTCTTCTCTCTGAAGAGGGTGGTCCCAGGGTGCAACTGCCGTTTCATGGTGCAGCGGTCATCAAGATTACTTCTTAGGTGGTTGAGTTTTGTGCCACCACTGTATTTTGAAAATTTATAGACTAAGTAAAATGACATTTTACATTGAATTTCAAATTTTGTGAGCAAAACAATACTTTGACCTGAACTTATAATCAACGACTATCCACAGAATAAATTGGGAAAAAGGGCCCAATGATACATAAAATAGTAAATACAATAGATGCTTATTAGGTATTAATCTCTTCATCAATGCATTTGTCATATTGATTAGATTTCTCTTTTAAGCTACTCACTATAAAGATAGATACTCTCAGGGAATTTTCTTATCATTTTATATAAGATAACATGATAAGAATATTAATAATTACATAACTTCCATTGATCTCTGAATTCATGATTTACATTAAACTAGATATCCCTCATTTAAAGGATAATAAAATGCTCCCCTCTGTCTCTCCCATGTGGTCACCAGAATAGTATCCCAGGAGGGTCAGCTCCTGCATGTGATCTTAACAGTGGTGTGCTTTGTTTTCAATTAGGCATCAAAGCTTTTTAATAGAAATTTAGTGCCAAACTGTTACACGATACTGTGTAGTTCGATATTTGTTGTGCATAGGCCCAGAGATACAGCGTATATTCCTCAAACTCCAGGCATCTGTCTGGAAATGTGTGCTGTAGGTTATAAAGGGACAGGACAAAGCATTTGAAGGCGCCTGGATAAACCCATCCCCAGTGCTGGGAAAACAACTTAGAGACCCCACGTTATTTACAAGAGGACCAGCATCATCAATTTTATGTATAAAAGAACCAGTCTACAGTAATCTTAGACCCCATGTCTTCCTCAGGAGGTGTTTTGAAAGCCTCTAAAATGATATTTTTCTGCCATAGACACAGAATATATGGAAAATAGCAAGAGTTCAAAAAAAATAGATTTTTTTACATCAGCTTTTTAATTTGATTTATAATGAACAGAATTGCAATTATACTGTGCCTTTACTTTATTCATGATCCTTTAGGCCCTCAGGAAATACCACATGGATGAATTATTTTTCTTTTCAATTGTGATACTAAAATAAAGTGACTGCATTTAAAAATATATATATTCAAGCAACTGTTTCACTTCTGTGTATTCACCTTTGAGGCTACTGACTAATTTCAATAATGCTCCTTGATCAAATCATTCTTGTCATTTTATAAGCTACATAATTTTATAATTATAAATTTAAAAAATTCACATTGCTTAAAAATATTCATAAGAGACTACATAAAA
This sequence comes from Avahi laniger, assembly GCA_963575035.1. Taxonomy (NCBI): domain Eukaryota; kingdom Metazoa; phylum Chordata; class Mammalia; order Primates; family Indriidae; genus Avahi; species Avahi laniger. The sequence goes on along the minus strand of CAUYSK010107540.1, from coordinate 1,128 downwards.
TTTAGTTCTGGCTATTATAAAAATGAAAATATTCCCGGAAGAATAAAACATTTGCAAGAGTGAGAATAATCTCTTGAAGAACACTGCAAAAAAAAAAAGAATGGTTGAAAATATTTGGGTAGCAGCAACGTTACTGTACAGGTTTGAACCACGTAGGTCAACTTAGCTGCAAATTTTCTTCCACCCCTGCCACCCAGAGACAGCAAGACCAGCCCCTCCTCTCCCTCCTCCTCCTCAGCCTCCTCAGCATGAAGAGGATGAGGATGAAGACCTTCATGATGATCCACTTCCACTTAATGAGTAGTAAACACATTTTCTCTTCCTTATGATTTTCTGAATAACATTTTCTTTTCTCTAGCTTACTTTTACTCTTTAATAATTATAAAAATAATTATAAAATAAAATAATTATAAAATAAAAAATAATTATAAAAGTTTCATTCTTTATCCCCATTTCACTTGTGACTGAAAAATGAAATGTGAAAGTGGACTTGGTTTTCGTTTCCCTACTGTCGACACCACTTCTTTAAAAAAAAAAGTGTGTGTGCGTGTGTGTGCGCGCGTGTGTGTGCGTGTGTGTGTGCGTGCGTGTGTGTGTTCGTGTGTGTGTGCGTGTGTGTGTGCGTGTTTGTGTGTGTGCGTGCATGTGCGTGTGCGTGTGTATGCGTGTGTGTGCGTGTATGCGTGTGTGTGCGTGTGCGTGCGTGTGCATGTGCGTGTGCGTGTGTGTGTGCGTGCGTGTGCGTGCGTGTGTGTGCGCGTGTGTGTGCGCGTGTGCGTGTGTGTGCGTGCGTGTGTGCGTGTGTGTGTATGCGTGTGTGTGTGCGTGTGCGTGTGTGTGTGCGTGTGTGTGTGTGTGCGCGTGTGCGTGTTTGTGTGCGCGTGTGTGTGCGTGTGTGTGCGTGTTTGCGTGTGTGTGTGCGTGTTCGTGTGTGTGCGTGTGTGTGCGCGTGTGTGCGCGTGTGTGTTTGCGTGTGTGTGCGTGTGCGTGTGTGTGTGCGCGTGTGTGCGCGTGTGTGTGTGCGTGAGTGTGGGTGTGAGTGTGTGTGCGTGTGTGTGTGAGTGTGTGTGTGTGTGCATGTGTTCGTGTGTGTGCGTGTGTGTGTGCGTGTGCGTGTGTGTGTGCGTG